>JAODUO010000507.1:0-15000 GCA_025642075.2 Ridgeia piscesae
TGGGTTGCGAACCCATTTCCATTTTAGGTAATTTTTTTTTCGAAGTATTTCTAAGTGATCTTTTCCCCTTTAAAACTCCCAAACAGTTTTTTGGTATGGCGATAACGGGGGGGGGTTCTTTTGGGGATTTTTTATGATGTCATTTTCTGAAATTGGCATTGGTGTAGTCTGTAAACGGGAACGGGGCGGGCCTTTTTCACTGAGAAATCAGAGACCACGGGCCCAAAGGGGCCCGGTCTTTTCTTTGGGAAACTTTTTTAAAAAATTTTGGACAGTTGTGTGGTTCTTGTTAGAGAAGAAGCTGAAACATTCTGCCGTTTCCCCAAAGGGGCCCCAAATTTTCGGGGGGAAAAAAAACACTACCGCACCAGCCCTAAATGCGCACGTTGGGGATTGTTAATATTTTGCAGAGACCTTAATATACAATCATTATTTATTGCAAGATTAGAAATAAGTATGAATGCTAGGCAACTACAGTTTTTTCAGCTTTATTCAACACGAATCCTGCCGATGAAACATACTGCCGCACTGTGTATAGTGCGGATGTATATTTTTTCGAGGGGAGACAGGAATGGACAGAAACGACTCGCTTGGACTACAACCATTTTTTATTTACACGACGGAGGTAAAATTCAGGGTAACAATACAATGGATGGCATTCAACGAAGTTTACGTCTGGATTTGACCATACATTAAACTATTCGTTGTGGCAGGATTGTTCGACCCTTGCTACGATATACCAGGTCTCCCCGCGAAGACAATTGCTTCCGGATTACAACGGAATCGCGCGTCTATCACGTGATGGCGTTAAAAATCAATTGGCCATTGTTACGCAGACGAACTCAACATGTTGTTGCAATTCTTCTAAGGAGGTAAGGTATTCATTTCACAAACCGACTGCGGTACATTGAAATGTGTGTTGTGGTGTACCATGCATTCAGTACGCAGTACGGTAGGACAGCGCTTCTTACTATTGAAATAGTAATAAATTCGAATTATGTTTAAAAAAAAGCGTTTCGTTTTCAAATGTCGTGCTACCATTCATGTTTTTTTATTAGTTACCTTTTTTTGATATTCCACCAGCTTCCAGGTTCGAACGGCAAGCACCACTGGCGTTAACCACAACACCTTATCTTAGGCTTCCTAAAATCATCAAACCATCTCCAACCACAGCACATAAAGGTATTTATAACGGCATGACAAATCAAACAAGCCACATGACACATCTTTAAAACAATGACTATAAATATATAGACGTATAGTTACTGTATTATACTGGCCAGTCCGCGAGTCTAACAATGTAAAAACACCCTATAAGAAAGTTTCAAAGTTACCGTACCAGGAAACTTTTTTATTTCATTTATGCCAAATAACAACCAAAAATAATGTATGGGGGGACATTTTTAAAAATAAAAAATCGGGAAGTCTTCCCCCCCCCGTTAAAAATTTCCAAAAATATTATATATATATATATATATATATATATATATATATATATATTATATAATATACATATAAAATTTTTTAAATAATTAAAAATTTTTCCGGGGGCTTTTTTAAGTTTTTAGTTTTTAAAACCAAACTTTTCAATTTATATTTAAAAAAAAATTTAAAACGGGGGCCATTCCTGTTGTTTACTAAAAAATAACAAACCCTTTAATTTCGTTTCGAATTTTGACGGGGGGGTAACAATTTGTCTGTTTAAAGCTTATTATGGACACTTTCAAATTAAACGGTATTAATTTTCGTGTACGATTATATTTCAATTGTCCTGATAATAAAGTAACATGTTTCCGTCGATTGATAAACAGCGTAAAAGTAAGTAGCATACCGCTTTTCCCATCGGGACAAGTAAAACCAAAAACCAAGAAGGACAAACCCCTGAAGGGGAATCGGTATTTTACAAATGTTTCAAGATGATGGATGACATCTTAACGTTCTGGTGTTATGAAAATAAAAAAAAGGAAAGGCATATACCCATAACCTGACAGATCACCTAATACATAAATCTTATTATAATCAAGTGTTATAAGCCTTTATTAAAACATATATTTTTTTGGTTCTTAATTCAGACATTTTTAGGTGGATAAAATAAAGAATTTGTTTATATAAAAAATTATAAGTAGTACCCTTTTTAAAAAGGGTTACACCAAAATTTTTATAAAAATGTAAGCAAACAAGTTGTAAATATGTGCAACATATAACAGCTTGTTTATGCTTACATTTTCGGTATAAAACATTTTCGGATGTGGAGACCCATTTTAAATGGCTACTACTTAGTAATTATTTATATGAAACAACATTCTTTATTGTTATACCACCATAAAAATGTAAACTGAATCGTAAGCAACATGCTGAAAATAAATATATGTATTAATACAAGGCATTATAACACTTGATTATATATAAGATTATATGTGAGTTAGGTGATCTGTCAGGTTATGGGTATATGCCAGTTTCCTTACTTATCTTATTTTCATAACACCATTGAGAGCGTATAAGATGCTCATACCATCATACATTGACAACATATTGTAACAACTCACCTGCTATTCTCACCAGTTTTCAGGTCGGTTGTGTCATCTTGGTTATGTGTTGGTTACATTGTCCCGATGCTTCTCATTCTACTCAATCTACCACAATTAGGTGTCCACCTGTTATGAATGCAAATGCATATCCTCTCGGCTCGGTGTAAATTGTTTTTTCCAGATCGAGAAAGCGGTATGCTACTTACTCTTTACGCTGTTTATCAATCGACGGAAACATGTTACTTTATTATCAGGACAATTGAAATATAATCGTACACGAAACGTGTAATACCGTTTAATTTAGTAAAGTGATAACCATCAATAAGACTTTAAGTACAGACTATAGAGTATAGTAAATGACCCGCCAGTCGAACACGCTTGCGAATCGAACACTTAAGGTTATCGTTATTATTATCGCCAGATATAACACACAGGTAAATTTGGCATGTACACAAACAATCTGATCAACAAAGATGTAAAATGAGGTTTGTGATTATATATATTTTTTAATAACTTGCATTACACGAAATACTCATTACGCCCCCGTTGGCGTTGCGTAAAATGTCACGTGACGTGTTTAAAAACAACATCTACAAATACCTCAGAAGGGCGGATTATATATATGTATATGTATATGTATATGTATATGTATATGTATATGTATATGTATATGTATATATATATATATATATATATATATATATATATATATATATATAATATGTGTTGGACTTTCAAAATACCGAAGCAGGCGAAGGATTCCTTGTCCACTTGCCATGTGCCATGTGGAGTTGCATTATGTTAAATCATGTAATTATTACCCCACCGCGTTACAATTTCGACTCGCGGCACGGCCTTCGACTTTGTCTTCGCGGTGTGTATGTTGTAAGTATTTGGCATAAATGAAATAAAATAAGTTTCACATAGTTTGAATATCGGTACACTTTGCAAACGTTTCTTCATATTTTGGAAAAACCGTCGTATTTTGATTCATGTGTTAGACTCGCGGACTGGCCAGTATAATACAGTAACTATACGTCTATATATTTATAGTCATTGTCTTAAGATGTGTCATGTGGCTTGTTTGATTTGTCATGCCGTTATAAATACCTTTATGTGCTGTGGTTGGAGATGGTTTGATGATTTTAGGAAGCCTAAGATAAGGTGTTGTGGTTAACGCCAGTGGTGCTTGCCGTTCGAACCTGGAAGCTGGTGGAATATCTTTAAAATGAAACGGTCCAACGGGTGAGAGTAACACCAAGAACATGATTATCGGTAGCATCGACATTCTGAAAACAGAGCGAACGCTATTTTTTAAACATAATTCGAATTTATTACTATTTCAATACGTAAGAAGCGCTGTCCTACCGTACTGCGTACTGAATGCATGGTACACCACAACACACATTTCAATGTACCGCAGTCGGTTTGTGAAATGAATACCTTACCTCCTTAGAAGACATTGCAACAACATGTTGAGTTCGTCTGCGTAACAATGGCCAATTGATTTTTAACGCCATCACGTGATAGACGCGCGATTCCGTTGTAATCCGGAAGCAATTGTCTTCGCGGGGAGACCTGGTATATCGTAGCAAGGGTCGAACAATCCTGCCACAACGAATAGTTTAATGTATGGTCAAATCCAGACGTAAACTTCGTTGAATGCCATCCATTGTATTGTTACCCTGAATTTTACCTCCGTCGTGTAAATAAAAAATGGTTGTAGTCCAAGCGAGTCGTTTCTGTCCATTCCTGTCTCCCCTCGAAAAAATATACATCCGCACTATACACAGTGCGGCAGTATGTTTCATCGGCAGGATTCGTGTTGAATAAAGCTGAAAAAACTGTAGTTGCCTAGCATTCATACTTATTTCTAATCTTGCAATAAATAATGATTGTATATTAAGGTCTCTGCAAAATATTAACAATCCCCAACGTGCGCATTTAGGGCTGGTGCGGTAGTGTTTTAGAACAGCACGATTTACCCTTGCTACGATCTACCACTTCTCCCCGCGAAGATATGTTCTTCCCGATTTGGCTGAAGCGGCAGAATGTTTCAGCTTCTTCTCTAACAAGAACCACACAACTGTCCAGTTTTTTTTAGCTATGCAGTATTTAAAACAGAACAATTCCTCAACAACATGACCCAACAAGTTAACGTCAAGAGACAGGCTTCCAACATTGGCCACGTGGTCTCTGAGGTTTCTCAGTGATATATCATTGGCCCGACCCTGTTCCTAGTTTACAGACTACACCAATGCCAATTTCAGAAAATGACATCATGATCAACAGAAACATACAGTCCACGGTGACAGGCAAGTGCTTCCCTCACTCCGTTATCGCCATACCAGAAATAAACTGTTTGGATAGATTACCTATGGTAGAACAAGATCACATTATGAGTACTTCGAAAAGCCTACTAGTAATACCTAAATTAGAGGAGTCGTCGTTCGAGACAAACGAATCGGACAATATCCATTGGACACCGGAAACGGCAAACAAAATGCTAATACATTGGCTTGACCATTTAAACTAAGTCACATAGAGGGCAATCATACCCCACAAAACGAGTCAAATGGGCTTCGCAACCCTACATTGTTAACTTAAATCACCTAGTATTATCTGAAACCCAAGCGGAAATCTTGGATTTTGGACTACAATTTATACCAACACCACAAACCAATGATTAAGAAGACATGCATGCATCCATCAAGCGTTTTGCTAGACATATCCATCAACGATATTTTATTCACGGCACCAGATCAACCAAACCCAAAGACAACTTTACGGCCAAATCTACCTGAAATCCACTGTGCCAAAATGAGGATATAAATAAAATATTGGAACAATTGGAAAAGTTTAGCTCGATAACTAATAAGCACCGTGTCAGTATTTATCGGAATCTCAATTGGTTGCGATTTCGACGCTCAAGAGAAACCCGTCTATCTTTATTAAACCTGCTGATAAAGGTTCGGCGACAGCGAGCATGTCCAAAAAGAACTATATAGCAGAAGCGGAACGACAACTCTCTAACCAAAAACAGTACGCTAAATTAGACACACCAATCTAACCACAAGCTGCGGTCCGCATTTCGGCAACACTAGATAAACTACGACGAACAGGATATATATCCAAGAAGCAACGCGAATACTTAGAACCACCTAACACTACTCGACCACGTTTACTTTACCTATTACCCAAGATTCATCAAGCTAAAGACATGTGGCCTCAACCTCAAATGCCTCCAGGACGACCGATCATATCCGATTGCAACAGTGATCGTAAAACCATAAAACAGTAAAATAGCCGAGTATATCGACCATTTTTTAGCCCCATTGGCAGTCACACATGATTCTTATGTTAAAAACACTACAGACTTCATTGATAAAGTGACAGGAATCGAAATCCCTAGCGATGCCCTACTGTTCTCCATGGACGTAGAAAGCGTCTATAACAATACTGACAATAATTCGGGGATTGAAGCAGTAAAACAAGCTTTTCTACGGAACCCGGACTTTGACCGCCCAGACGTAGACATTTTAGAACTACTTCTATTTAAAATCTCATTGGAACAATTTTAATTTTTTTATTCGCATCCAACTAGTACCCTCAAATCTTTGGCACTGCAATGGGAAAACGATTTGCTCCCAACTATGTCAACCTTTTCATGGCCGAATGTGAAAAACAAGCACTAACGAAATACAACAAATTACCTTTGATTTATCTACGCTATGTGAACGATATTTTTGGTATCTGGACCCACGGTGATGATGAATATCGGGTCTTCCTGGACATTCTAAATAGCCATCAAAACTGTGTTAAACTAACGTCGATAACGAATAAACAATCCTTTGATTTCCTGGACACTACGATCTTTAAAGGCGAACGTTTTAATTCGAATGGACACCTTGACAGCAAGGTTTACTTTAAACCAACAGATACACATCAACTACTGTACAAAGGCTCGTTCCATCCCAATCATACCTTCTCTGGTATACTCAAGTCGCAACTACTACGTTTTCACAGGATATGCAACAATATATCATATTTTGAGGAATCCGTTCTAATACTTTCCATAGTCTGGGGCAAAGGAATTACACACCACATTTTTAAAGACATATTAAAAACACAACCCTAGCGGACATTACAAATAGGAATAGGAAAGAACAAGCCGCGAAATGCCAGGTTAAAAGATGTCAAGCCTGTACGCTATTTGTAGACTTCACCCCTATTAATAAGACAAAGGTGACACAACGGGACAAAATCAACAATTGCGGTACATCCAGTGTGGTGTACCTAATTACCTGCAACGCTTGTTCAGTTAGTTACGTGGGTGAAGCGGACAATCAACTCAGGACACACCTGAATAAACATAACGGAGCCGGTCACTCATGCCGATTTGCGAATCACAATCTTGGAATCAGGGCCATTTTCTGACGACACCTCATTGGAAACCATCTACCGACGGAACTGTGAATCCAAATGGATTACAAGACTTAAAACTAGGCAGCCAGGAGGTTTAAATATTAGAAAGGACTCTTTTGATATTATACCTTTTGTGATTCGTTTCTCCCACCAAGGAAAGACAATTGCTAAACTGGCTAAAGCTACCTATAAACTGCTTCAATCCGCTTATCCAGAAATTTACACGCCTCGGTTTATAGAACAAGAACTTTTCCAAGAACAAGAACCTTAAAGATAGGCTGGTGTCCACCAAATTACAATGAACAATGGACTTCTACGGCACAATATAGGGTTTGACTGAGACACTGCGTGGTCCTGTGTGTGGGGGGGGGGTGGGCGTGGTTGGCGGCGTCTTGTGGCGGCTCCTGGCCGGGGCACAATGATATAGTTGTTATGGGGATTAGATTGCGTGCGTGGTTCGTCGGGCTGCAGCAGCGCTGGTCCGTGCGGCTTCGCGCGTGTCTGTCCCTTGTGCAACTGCATTATGATAGTTATTATTCTAGACATAACTTAATGTATTATGATTCTTTGCAGGTGTACAATTGTTTAGTTATTATGGAGTTTAGATTATGTGTGGGGTTCGTCGGGCCGCAGCTGTGCTGGTCCGGTCAGTTTCGTAGGTGTCAGTCCCTTGTGCTACGGAGCTATGACGTAAGTTTAGGCATACATTAATGAATTAGTATTGTTATTTTACAGGTTTACCAACCAGAGGATAATCCTATGTATTAATTATTAATAAACAACGCCACGAGGATTGTGGAGGTGTGAGTTGTTGAATATATATGTTATTCACTTTTAGGCAATTCATATATAAACCCCCTCTTTTTTACAGGTATACCCTATATCCAAAAGGATAAAACTGTCTGATCAGTCATCATGAGTTTAGAGTTCACATCCGCCACCGATACTCCGTGGCCAGTGCATTAGGGTCATTGTTCATGTTCAAAAAATCCTAAATAGAGGATACTTGAACTAAGTACACCCATTTTCCATAAATACATACATACATGCATACATGCATACATGCATGCATACATGCATGCATACCCTATATCCAAAAGGATAAAACTGTCTGATCAGTCATCATGAGTTTAGAGTTCACATCCGCCACCGATACTCCGTGGCCAGTGCATTAGGGTCATTGTTCATGTTCCAAAAATCCTAAATAGAGGATACTTGAACTAAGTACACCCATTTTCCATAAATACATACATACATGCATACATACATGCATGCATACATGCATGCATACATACATGCATACATACATACATACATACATACATACATACATACATACATACATACATACATACATACATACATACATACATACATACATACATACATACATACATACATACATACATACATACATACATACATACATACATACATACATACATACATACATACATACATACATACATACATACATACATACATACATACATACATACATACATACATACATACATACATACTACATACATACATATACTACACACACACATCATACATACATATCATACATAATCATCACGTATAATTATATAATAGCTTTATATATCAATTAATATTTAGTAATAATCTATATCTATATATTATTTATATGTTATGTTATGTTATGTTATGTTATGTTATGTTATGTTATGTTATGTTATGTTATGTTATGTTATGTTATGTTATGTTATGTTATGTTATGTTATGTTATGTTATGTTATGTTATGTTATGTTATGTTATGTTATGTTATGTTATGTTATGTTATGTTATGTTATCATTGCTTCTGTCATTATGATTATATTATATATAATATATATATATATATATATATATATATATACAATTATAATAACTGAAATTAATTTTAAAAATATATTTATATAACATATTTAAACAAGTTACCATTTGATTAGTTAATATTCAGTGTGACACTGTTTCAAATATATAACAAAAATGTATTTGTATAATGTATAATAACGGTATTTGCACCTTCTAACAGGCACGCCATAATGACAGTCGACCGGCATACTGCTGTAACTCATACACTTCAATACAGTAATAATAATAAGAACAACAACAATATGATTGTCTTGAAATATGATCTCCACTGTTACTACTACTATCACAACATTACAACAATGACTTACTCCAAACGAACTATCTGTCAAATGCAAACAATCACTCAGACATACCTTTCGGGATCTGCATGCAATTGTATACATCTTTCACGAGAAACTTCAAAAATGTGTTGTAAAAGTGTATGCACTATTCAATTTTTATACATTCCAGGATGCTGTCCCAAAGTTTCGCGTCCCTGTAAGCAAATATGTGCTGGCCAAAGGACATGTTGTATGTAACATGAACATATTTTGCAGCCGCGGGTGTGCTGATCGTACACACTGTTGTTTGACACGAACAGATCAGTGAGGTAGCCAGGGGCGTGTCCATGCATGACTTTATAGGTGCATTACTGCGGAAGTGAAATGAAGTATCTGAACATCAGTTGGCAGCCATCCTATAGTAAGAAACAGTGTCACAGTTGAAACCTGTCGCCGGTCTGTTATATTCAAAATTACTCGTGCGTATTGTCTCATCATCTTTTGAACGTTCATCAGCAAATTTTCCGCAACTTTCCCATATAATATTCCCGTAGTCAATTATTGGTTTAACCATTCCTGTATTGATTGAATAAATACAAAGCTGACTGTATACATATAAACGGCTGCGCGACTTGGCGCACAGCTTAGTTACGTGTGCGTTCCTTGTTACGTTCCTGTCTACGTATAAAGCTAAGTAATGTGCGGACCTGGAAGTGTTTCACAATTAAATAGAGTTGTTGTCTTGTACACAAAAGTTCGGAGTTGCGCATTGAAGGTTATCCCTGGTGCCTAATAACAAGCATTCGATTATATCGGGGTATACAACCTTGGGGTTTGCCTATGGCTATCCATATATTTGTTTCGAATGGGTTGTTAGTGCTTATATCGGCAAAACATTTGCCAGCCGTATAGTGTTGAAACATCGGCATGCATGTCATTCCTTGTTACAAATATTTTTAAATAGTATCACTAATGAACATAAAGAAGAGCAAAAGTCAGATTGTTAAGCATTGTCGCACACCGGTTGTACCGGTAGGGGGTCTGACAACACATTGTCACACGTCACGCACTGGTAACGTTCGCTAAGATAAAACCTGAACCACACTAGCTCGTTTCCATGACAAACATACAAGTCAAGATTGAGTAAAATCAGATCGTGGTTAACCAAATCGAAAACCTTTCTTATGTCGACTAACAACATACCATACAAGTCCAATGTTACTCAATGAACTGTCGGTCAGCTTAAGTAACACCGTTTCACTCGACCGGTTCTCCCGAAAACCACGTTGTTCGTCTAGCTGTACTTTTCATTGTGTGAGGAACATATATAAATGATTGCGCACGTGTCGTTCCAGACATTTATATATAATTGACAATACGGATATAGGTGTATAGTTCATGACGTAGTTTGAGTCTCCGCTTTAGTACAGTGGCAAAGAATTGTCGATAAGTATGGGACTTTCATCGTCCCCCATTCCCAAACGCAATTGTTTATTATTGCATATTGAGTGTATTTTGTCTTCGCATTGTACTGTTCACTTGGAAATACACTTCATCTATTCAGAGACAGAGTGATAGAGAGAAACAGAGACTAATATATATATATATATATATATATATATATATATATATATATATATATATATATATATATATAATATATATATAGATATAAATATATATAATATATATATATATATACATATAGAAAAGAGAGCAGACATAGCAGGAAGGAGCAGAGGCAGAAGAGGCAGGCAGGCAGGCAGGCAGGCAGGCAGAGAGAGTGAGAGAAAAAATGAGTGATAGACAGAAAGATACAAAGAGACAGAGAGACAAAGATAGATATATAGATAGAGAAATATATAGGAAGATATATAAAGAGAGAGAGAGAGAGAGAGAGAGAGAGAAAATGTAATTGTGTTACCATGTTTCATGCAAGATGAAAAACACATACAACAATTGTATAACCCAACATGTTCTTAATAAGACCGCATCATGTTACTTTTAATTCAAGTCACTCGTTAGCATTCAGGAACACGGTTTTACTTGTTCCGTGTCGGAATTACGAAATCATATTTGAGAATATTGGACATTTCGTTTACAAATGTGGTTCATGCAGCATATGTTGTTTTCTGAATTATTGATTTATAATATATATCGAACAAATTACTCAACATACATAGCGATTTAGAAAGTCCAGAATTATATTGCTCTTAAATAAAAAGAGTCGTTATCTTGGTCATGTTATATCTACAGATGCCCGGATTGTACGAGTGTTATGTATAAGTCCGTAATATGACATACTTGTTAAACTAAGGACACTATCTTTACGGTTAATATTTAAAATATGGCCAGCATGATTTTCGACGGCGCTGATAAGCAAATGTAGTTTTTTAAATTACTGTCCCGTAATCTCTTTTTGGACACATTAATTACGGCACGGCCTGCGTATTTTATACAATATGGGGACATCGACAATATGGGGACATCGGTGCAATATAGGTAGTTTATGCACTGGTAACGTGTGGCCCCGTTTAACCGCAAACAATAATTATGTATTTGTTCATGCATTGGAAAAAGGTCATTGAACCTTGCCCCACTACACAATGCGTTCGTAACATAATTCTCTATTTTACAAATGTTTAGATTTGGTTTTATATCAAAACTCTAGTCAGATTCGATTCTTCTTCCAATACATTATTTCTTAGACAAGTAAGTTTCGTAAGGCTGTTGCTCCCAAGTGTACACTATGTGATGACCTTTTAGAGGTTACCAAATTCTTTCCGTTACCAAGTTTTTTCCGTGTTGCCACTTCCGAATGCGTCTACTCGTCTCGAAATCGACATGTGTGTGCAGTACACATGTTCACCTCGCTACACCTCATCATGTCCCATGATGTTGTGTTCGAGTTATGGGTGATCGATAAGACTTTGTCACCAAAGACCAACCTCGCATTCTGGCCATTACATACACTGCATAGCAAACAACGAAACACACAAATAGATCCACACAAACACTCACTCAAATACATAGATATTAACACACACACACAACACACACACACACACACACACACACACACACACACACACACACACACACACACACACACAACCACACACACACACACAACACCACACACATACCCATGCACTCCCACGGTATATAATAATTCTTATAATAATCCACACTAAACCCACTCGACTGAAATACTCTAGATAGTAACACACAACCAACCATCAACAAATGACTAATAATTCACACATACACATTTCAACACACACACACACACACACACACACAAACACCCACACACAAACACAAACACCCACACACATACCCATGCACTCCCACGGTATATAATAATTCTTATAATACCTCCTCGTACGCCTAAATCCTGTGTAACACGGCCCAGGTACGCATCGAGACAAAATGATTAATTAATTTCTAAATCAGTAATGCACATTTCAATTGTCAACCATTGTGGCAACATGATTTATTGACGGTAGTAATATCGATGCCATTACAATTGATTTCAAATTAGAGTCCGCCTAATCATGTGGTCCTTTTGCGGCGGTCAACGGCCACCAATGACAGAGACAGGCGGGGGATCTGAAACACAGTATCTCATAGTAACATCGTTTACCTAGTCATGCTGTACATTTGTAACACCTGCCTTGATGACGTTATTCCTAAATTCAGTGATAATATTCACGTTCCCATATGTTATGCTTGATACTGGTAATATTGTTTTGCGACGCTGACAGGCAGCTACCCCTGGTGCACCAATATGTTTATATAAACCACTGAACGATACATTTAATACTTTAATACTTTAAAAGTGTTGACACCCCACATTTAAGAACATATAACGTGCATGATATGTATGCATGATTTGATGAGCTTCGAACCATGGACTAGTTGAATCATTGTTCAACATGTCATATTGGACATCATTAGCTCGCCAATATTCTTTGGCTAGAGCTGCTCCCATCTAGCCATTGTATATTTTCTATTCAAGAAATAAGTAAGCGCAAGTCCGTACGTGAAATGGTGATTATATTCTACAAACGTCAAATAACGTTTCGCGTACATACAGGTATTTAGGCATCGAACAAATCAACTTTTCAATTTGTCTTGTTTCAGTTTGATAGTATACGTGGCAAGATATATCATGTGACAATTGCGATTTATTTTCATTTCGTTCACGCAATATTATTGACAATTCGCTTATAACCTATAACCAAACGAATAACAAAATACAATTGTTTGGATGTATGCATTCTAGAACTATTAACAAAACCACCCATTTGCAACTGCAGTTGACAACATTGTGTCAGTAGCTTACTAAAGAAATACACTTTGAATGGCAAACCGTTTATTAGCATTTGTGTTGATACGACATATGCAATCCCATAGTTTACACCTTAGAAAGTCATCGCATTCGCTCCTAGTTGTAACTTAATTACACTTTACGTCTGCATCGCACATAATATCAATTGTTCATGCAAGCACGAGGGTAAATAGGTTTTTTTGAATCTAAGGGAATTGGGAAAATAGCATGCCAATCAAACGCCTAAATCCTGTGTAACACGGCCCAGGTACGCATCGAGACAAAATGATTAATTAATCTCTAAATCAGTAATGCACATTTCAATTGTCAACCATTGTGGCAACATGATTTATTGACGGTAATAATATCGATGCCATTACAATTGATTTCAAATTAGAGTCCGCCTAATCATGTGGTCCTTTTGCGGCGGTCAACGGCCATCATAGCTTGCCTAATTGTTTCCTTTTGCGGCGGTCAACCGCATCATAGCTTGCCTATTGTTTCCATTTAAATATGCATGCCACACTATTGTGTACGGTAGTGTGAATAAACCCCTTAGACAGAAGTAAATATAATGCTGATAGGCAGTGAATTAGCTTAACAGAGGTATACATAATTATGATGATTATGATACGCTAAAATACTAACTTTCCCTAGAAAATATAACCGTGTCAGAATGAGTGTGCGTTTCTTGTCTACCTTGTTATTTTTGTTATAGATGTAGAGCATTTAATAATAATCCTTTGAAAGCAAAAGGATGATGACTTATCGGCGTGAATGTGTTGCAGATGCAACATTCTTGTTAGAGACGATGTTATGTAAACACATAAATGCAACACTACATAAACGAAGCAATTAGAAAGAAGGTGCGTGCTATGTAGGGATAATAATTTACATATCTAGTGAATGCAGAACAGGGCCGTTGTAAGAACAAGTATATAGGTCCTACACCTAAAATAGGAACAACACAAATGTATGTGTTGTATACATATGAACATGTCTCTTTTAAAATAACGTGACGCCCACAACATGTACTACTAATTAGTTAAATAAGCTATAGTGTCATTTATATAATGCATTATGTATTAATGCATTTCCATTATAGCTGGTTCGCTATAGTTGTAAAAGTCAACGAAAATGTATTGAAACGTAACATATGACGCTTGCATAATTTGTTGACAGGAATGAATTCCTGAAATTAGTGGACCGTTAGGTTTGTATTAGAATCGAAACATTAATGCTGGCAAACTGTGGGAGGAGTTCATGATCTCTCAAGTATACAAATGGCGTCTGAATGTTTCCAGAATAAAATAAATAGTTGTGTAATTAACATAACAGAGATTGACATGTCAAACTACGATACTATCATGTCATATATTTATTAAGGTAACACACGAAAATATCGGCGCAGTCATAAATTGATATAAAAAATTGGTTTATTTATTGAAAAGAAAATTTTGTTTGTTAATTTAAGGGGGACAAGGAATTGGTTCCACAATTCATGGGGAAATAAAACAAAATATAAAGCTATGCTCAATTAAAAGGGGAAAAGGGAAAACTGTTACAAACTGC
>JAODUO010000507.1:22500-172500 GCA_025642075.2 Ridgeia piscesae
GTAAGCATACACTAACCAGAATTTAAAGCATCCCATTTGAGCGATTTACTCTTAAAATAGCCTTGATTCATGTTGACTTCAAACTTCAAACACCATGCCGACAGTGACCGCACTGAATCCCATCGATGTTCTAATTAAAACGACGTTGGAATCCCAACCAGTTTGCAAGATTTACTAATATAAATTTGCTGTACCACAAACCGCAGTTGAAATTAGTTTCCCGATCTGACAAGCAATGCGATTTGTTTGTTCCGGTTATCAACACGTTGTCAACAACAGATACTCACAGATATGGGCACAATGTCCTCACTTATTATTTCCACTTCGAATTGTTCCCATTTTTCTTTCGACCCCCTCGACCCCCCCTCACCCCACCCCCTGATACGTTTTTACTTGTTCGTCATGTTTAATGTAAGCTGGGGAAAATGTTTCAAATATAATCGAAAGTGAAGCGTGCAATGTGGTGTAAGTTGGACAAGTATAAAATACCAAAATGTACACATTTTATTTTCGATGTGAAATGCTTATTTGATTGATCTCGTGATAATGTCTGCTGTAGAAGAATACCTTGCCGTATTTTGTGTAAGTCCGATAGTGCAGATAGTTTCGCCTTGGACATTTCGCCGGGAACGGTGTCTTTCCCTAACGGTTCAACCGGCGAGAGTAACATTACCAATATGACAACCGGTAGCATCATCTCTCTGAAAACACATTAAAACTGTTGTCTTCAGAATTGGGATGTGACATCGTTTAGATAATGTAAACGTTCCGTTTACGGACAGATAGCGAGATTTCGGGGACGTCACTATCATTATCAAATGCGTCAATATCACAAACAAGATAAGGACAACAAATCATGCTAGGCTTGACATTATATAAAAATTATTTAGCACCATTCTTCTTTGATCGTTTAGTGAAATTGTTAAAGTAACTTAAGGACTTACTTTCTGATACTACTGAGAAGGTACATTTGCATAGGTTTACCGATATCATCTACATAAACAGATACTTTCGATTTGCATAGATCTGGAACTCGGATAAAAAACGAACCGTGTGTTTTTATTTAGATTTTTTTATCATGGTTCTAAGCAAAACATGGCAAAATAAGAGTCCTGTTTTTATGGCGACGTTTCCAGCACTGCTACACTACTTGTATCATCGATATATTTTCCAAAGAGTGCAATTTTGTTTTTATAATAACATCCGTAGAATTACGAGCGCCACTGTTTAATTATGATGACGCATCCATCCCGGTCAAAGTTCAATTCTAGAAAATGCGCTTACAATGTAATACCTACACACCGCTTAGCCAATGTCAGACATTGTCAATGACGTGCAAGATCAATGCATTTCAACAACTTATTTATTATAATTTTCACTGCTGTTCTACTTTCAATTTTCAAGGAAGCGGCGCCTATCTTGGGTTAAATTAATGTATTACTGCGTGAAGAGCTCTGGAAAAAAGTCACATAAGATAATAATGTATCATCAATTGTATTACCATACCTTATCACATAGTAAAACAATACAACTCATGCCATTTCTACTACATAATTACTTTTAGTATTTTTCACTGGGTATACTATTTTCAAAACAACGTCGCGCCTCGTTTTCGATTACAGTTTCACGCGACCGTATGCGGGTGTAGTTATTTTGGTGTGATCTTATTTTTGCCGTAAGTAATTACCACTTTCAGTAATACGTACTCGGTTATTTTGAGTAAACGACTCGTCCTGTGGAAATGTATTCATTTGGGCGAATGGCTGTTTTCGTGGAAATTCAACTTTGCGTGTCACCGTAAACATACACATGAATAGCCAGTGTCACAGTGGTCAAAGTGTACGTCGAAAAATGTTGCGCCGTGCGCCATTCTATTTTTTCCTATTTAACATAATTTTTCGCCATACATGTGTGTGTGTGTGTGTGTGTGTGTGTGTGTGTGTGTGTGTGTGTGTGTGTGTGTGTGTGTGTGTGTGTTGTGTGTTTGTGTGTGTGTGTGTGTGTGTGTGTGTGTGTGTGTGTGTGTGTGTGTGTGTGTGTGTGTGTGTGTGTGTGTGTGTGTGTGTGTGTGTGTGTGTGTGTGTGTGTTTTTTTATTTGACAAAGTCATACTTTGGACCTATTTTACAGTCCAAGTCCACCAACACATCACGTCATTGTTGATTTTAAATATTGATATCAGAAGTGCGTCCCGGGAGCATTTTAGACTTTGGAAGTTTGGGGAGCATTCCGGGTATATCCACCTAACATTTATAAATAGACTCGGACAGTGAATTTGTTTTTTGTTGTAACAACACTCAAAGTATGATGTATTACCTAAATATATCCAGACTTTGTTGACGTTTCTGCAATGATTGCACACACAATTAGGGATTTAGAGTAGTTTAGGCGTTTTAAGTAGTTATTTTGGTGTGATCTTATTTGTATCCTTGCGAATGTGGTACTTTTGGCTTTGGCCCTTTTCATTTTTTAGTAGGCCGACACCTCTAAAAATGAAACTAGCAGCACAAAAGTAAATGTTAAGATGGGGAACAATCGAAGGCTTTGTAAATACAGAAATTATACTAAGTTCATTTACCAACTCATTTAGTGGTTTTAGTAAATGGCAAGCCAGAATGGTCTGTTCTGAGCTGCCGCGCTTCAACCACTCATGGACATGGGCTTCAAGATGATAATTGCCAGAATATCATTCACCATCACTTTCACTAAAATGGCCAAAGTTAAACTTGTCCTGGTCTTCTTCCACCTCCTCCTCCTCCTCCTCCTCATCATCATCATCATCATTATCATTATCATTATCATTATCATTATCATTATCATTATCATTATCATTATCATCACCATCATCCTCTTCGTCTTCACGATCACCAGTGCCTAGGAGATGAACCATTGAGTTTAGTAGGACAGGACAGGACAGGACAGGACAGGACAGGACAGGACAGGACAGGACAGGACAGGACAGGACAGGACAGGACAGGACAGGACAGGACAGGACAGGACAGGACAGGACAGGACCAGTTCCAACACACCATCGTCAGTTCTTATTCATCCTTGTCCATCATCGTAGGGTATCGGCTTTACTATGATGCGTTCGTCAGCTTCGTTGTACAATGCAACGCGCTGGTTCACACACTGGACGTGCGGCTTCAAAGCAGAATGGCAGGTAGGAAGGCGAGCCAGATCGATATTAGACTTGGAAGTGAGCCTTTCATCCTCGTTCCAACTTTTGTTTGTGAAACCTTACGTTCTTCCTCAGCTCCAGGGGACCCACCTTCCCCTTCACTGGGGCACAATAGTCTTCTCCCAGGGATACTGCGAGATCAGAGAGATTGACTAGTTGTCGATGTTTCCCTTACCCCATATTAATAAATACAGTTGGTTTAATGGCGTGGGTGTGATAAAGAAGAATTACGAAGGCATCTGTGTCAGGATTCTGACTAATGCGTTATTGTATCCAGGGGCGGCGGCGGGATGGAGGTACATCACCACGCTCGTGTCAGTCTCTCCTTGGGTGCTGTAAATTGTGGGAAGCTCACGCACCTCTATCTTAAACACAAAAGGCCACTGGTATTTGAAGCTCAAGTAATAATAGAAAGAGTGAAATTATCTTATTTATAATAATGATTATAATGTAATATTTATATAATAATAATACGGGCTTACAACTCACTTCGCCATTCGATGAGACGAATTGAAGTGCTTTCTCTTCTACGATCACCACTGCCATATCGGTTCTCTCCATCCTTGAAATGGCTTGCTGGCCGCTCCATACTCGCAGCTTGAGTTGGCGGCAGAGCTCCTTCTTGTTGGCGTCTTTTGCAAGGAACATTTTGAAATATGGTCACTGGTCCAAACAGAAGAAACGTCTCTGAACTCCTTTGCTTCAACCTCTGCTGTGCTTTGACAGACTCTGGATGATAGTATTAGTCGAGGCCCAGAAGTACTTCTTGACCACGATCTGATTAAGCACTAGTAGCATCAAGACAAATATCAGTTGTCCTTCGCTTCGGTGAGTCGGGAAAACTCGCGTTCTAATCAGGTGTTATGTGTACAGCAAAACACACAACTTCCTTTTTATGTAGACATTTAACGAGTAACGCCATATGAGGAAATGCATTATAGTTCCCCGCGATAGAACCATGAAAAAACATTTTCAAAATCGAAATAACGGTTCGTTATTTTGCTTTTGTATAATGTTATCCGAGCTCCACATATATATATATATATATATATATATATATATATATATATATATATATATATATATATATATATATATATATTGATATATAATGTATATGATATGGTATATATGCAGATACATGGGGTATATGTAATTTTATATTATATATATATATATATATATATATATATGATACTATCAATGTATATGATATCGGTAGACCTATGCAGATACACATCGGGGTAAATGTAACTTTTCAGTATTATCAGAAAGTACAACATGTGAATAGGTCGGTGGTGGGAAGGTTGGCTACGGTATGGAGCAGCATCGTGCCGTCCTGGACGAACTGGGCGTCCTTTAGGTATGGCATATCTTCTTGGGTGACGGCTTCCGTACGTATGCCGTCCTGTATTACCAAGCCCACTGGCTGATCTCCTGGAGAGTGGTGATCGTGAAGAAGAAGACGAAGAAGAGGAGGAGGAAGACGAAAATGAGTTTAACTTTGTCTGATGATTTCTGTCTTACTATTATCTAAATGAATAAGTGAGTTGGTAAATGAACTTGGTGAAATGTAACCCTCTTAACGTATTTGCAATATTGACTGAAAATGCCAAGTCCGTATATAGTTAATACAGGAATGGTCTACTAATGAGCTTTGACCATGAAAACGTAGGTGTGGACATCTTAGTTGTGCAGCTATGTACAATATTGACCGAGATAATAGTGAAAAATAGATTTCTCAAATTATGGCGGCATTAATTTGCATAAAATTATATATTGGACATGTTGCTGACATAGCTAACATAGCAAACCTTCCGACGGCCACACGGACATGAGCGCGTCGGCGCCGCAGCGGCCGTACACTGTGCACTTGTACTTGGAATGATAACCAGAGTTTGTTCGTGTTTATAGCCTCAACATTTGGCTATGAAATAATAATATTATTTGGAAAACATAGATGTGCATCGGATTATATTACCCACGTAGAACAAATAAGGCAAACAAACTATATGGATATATTAACATGTATTGTAAAAGGGGGAAAAGAAGGTAAACACGAACATTGGTGCTGCTGTATAATATATACTACGAAATGGCGCGGTTACGCAGTCCGACACTCGAAACCTTGTCATCAGATAGCATCTTCAAGACAGCGCAGACGGAAAAGTAAAATCCTAATTTCTGCAAGTAATTTGCAAAATAATAGTTTTTACTAACAAATAAATTAATATAATGTGTTGGATTTTTAAAGTGTCAGAGACGTTTAAGGCTGTTACCTACTAGGCTCAATGTTACCGCCGACTAGCAACGGATATTCGCACGTATAGCCATATAGGAGAGTGATGAAACCCAAATAAGGTGTCTTCACTTTAGTTTACGACATTTTAAGCTTATGATGTCATAGCTTTCGGTCGGCAGATTTACCACTGAAATTATAGAGTAATGGGTACGCTTATGAAACTGGCTCATGCTGATTGTTTGCTAACCTACGTCTTCTTATATCGATATCTTATATTTATTTGTCATATTTCATTTTATTGTATATATATATAGGCACTAAATGAGTCAACGCCAGACTACATTCCCATTCATCATGTAATGCACGTTGAATATGGCAATAAAGCTTTATTATTACTACCTACTTTCACTATGTCAATCCGCCATTAACGTACTGCATACAAAATGCATGGTACACAAAACCACATGTTTCATTGTACCGCAATTGGTGTGCGAAATGAATATCGTACCTCTTCAGAAGACAAGACAAAGCACCACAGAATATATTGACTTCGTCTGCGAAATGATGGCGAACTGTTTTTATTGAACGTCGTCACGCTAGAGACGCGCAATTACGTAGTATTGTTAAATGACGCTGTCGCGCTTACTTCCATCCGGGCGTTATGTTATTCGGATGATGTCTGTGTGCATGTGTATAGCACGTGTAGCGCCATTAGGCATTACATAATGTGGTGACCAGTAATATCCAGTAGTCAAACGTGTTACATTTGCTGTCGATACACGTGCATTATAATCAGAATATGTAATTAAAATGTGTGATTTTCAGATTGTAGAATCATAAGAGTAACGTCACGTGACGTATCATGGAGCGGGAACTGCTTTACGACAACACTTGTTTATGTCTGAAGAAAACAAACATTTTATAATGTATGCACAAAATAACACCCAGATAAAATTTCAATTTGAACTTGAAATCAGATTTATCACTGATACTATAAAGTAACGTATGATGTTTTAATGGCGTATGTTGGCAAAAATATGTTGTTCAATAACATAATTAGTGTTACAGTTACCCCATACTGCGAATTTAAACAATTGACCTTTCACTAAGGTTGTTATGTTTTTAGATGATGCTATCGATACTGTTGGCGGTGTTACTCTCCCCAGTTGAACCGCTAGGGAAAGACGCCATTCCCGATGAAGTGTTTCCGACTTGGTTATCTGCCCCATTGCAGTCAAGCAAAAGACTTCGAGGTATTGTTTGCTATTAAGGGGGTGACACACGTACGAGTGTCTCGTACGAGTCACTCGTTCAGTATATGACACATGTAGTCTTGGCGAAACAATCGAGTCGGGAGAGTTGCGTAAATGACGTCATAATGTGAAGGCCATTACAGACGCTCGCGTGCTTCTTTACGGCAATGGCTGACAGTTGAAGTAGCAGCAGGGAAGAAGAAAATGCAATTTTTCTCGGTGATTTGGCTGTGCTACAGCAAATTAATGATGAAGAAGAGAAAGAAAAGCTGAAGAAACGGAAAAGATGCTGGGTTCGCCTAAGCATTTCGCGGCGCCAGCAGTTCGGCGCATTCCATGCTCTGGTGAAGCACATTAAAGTGGAGAACCCCAGAACATTTGCAAACTTTGTCTGGATGGATGCACAGCAATTTCAATATCTTTTCGCCCGTTAATCGTCCACAAACACACAGCCATGCTCGACGCGATACGACTAGCGACGAGTATATTACATAATTTATTGTGTGAACGTTATGTTGACGTTTCAATGATTTGATTACTTTAGTATAATGTTTGGCTTGGCTTCAGCTATTATCGTTTATTGTATACGCATTATCTGGGCCTGTGCAATCTACAAAGAGCAGCAACCATCTGCAGATTGCGCAGGTAAGGCGTGTCTATTTATAACCTGGACCTGGTGGCCACACGAATATTGGTGCACGTTGCTAAACTTCAGATATAGCTTAGTCACAGTTTTTTGGTCATAGTTTGCCTACCTACCATGGTATGTTATACAGTAATGAAATGCGGTGAGAACGAAATCGTGTCTTGTGGGTATACTGGCCAACACTCCTAGTGGAGTCAAACTGTCAGAAATGCGGTAAGAACAAATGTTTTTTTCATGTAAGTGGTGTGGTGTAGACATTAATTGTAATTAACATGAAATGTTTGATTTAGCATTGGTAGCCACTTAAAATATTGATATGAAATATCAGATATACCATCAGGCATGTATCAGTAATTTTTCATAAATGGATTATTTATTATCCATACAATTAAACCCCACTTGATAACAACCAAACCTACAAACAAGCAACCTGGGGCAGTTTGTCACACAACATACTCTTTTTGTAGATAAGAATATATTAATTACCAGACTACTTGTCAATAAAGAAATGTTCACTATTGTACACTGATGATATTCTGTGTATACATTTGTTTGATAAATAAAAGGTTTGCATGGCCTTGTCATGTCTTACATGCAGCAGCTGTTACATGTACATGCAAGCATGGGGGTTAATAGTTAATAATACTATTAATGGTGTATGGTCATCTTGGCTTAATTTAAAACGAGGTTGTCTGTTCCTTGATTAGCTAGTTGCAATTTGTATCAGTATGATCAGCAGTATAATTATATTTATGGTTTTGTTTACAATTTGAATATTTCATGCACACAACAATAACATTGTAAACAGGTCTACACAAGTTTGGCTAACTGAAGTGCACTTGATATTCTAGCAACATTATGATTATAATAAATGTCTAATACACCTCACTTTGCTTTACTAGAATCCTAATTCAGAGAAAAACAACTAAGCGGTGGGTAATATTATTTGATGCTGAAAATTAATAATCAAGTAATGCAGTGATTGATTTACCACAAATTCTACGGAGGAATTACAATTTATCATGAATTTTTGCAACAGGAATCGAGGGCACGTACATATTTGAAAAACCAATCAACCACACAAATATATGTTCCGGAATGTGACCCATCCCGAAATAGTGCATGGTATGAAACTAACTTTGAACGTATATAAATACACGTCAAAAATGCCTTGGACACTTAGTCCACTCTGGATTCCTCCAACACTGATAAAATATAACCACTGCTGTACCTTTTACTAGTAATGTTAGTTCATATATTTTTTTTACAATTGCAAGTTATTATTTCATGATATATGTCCTACAGGTAACAGTTAGCAATCTCTTGAGTATCAGTACAGAATTGGTCGTACTACCAGAAGATAATCCCATATACATGTTCAGCAAGCTATCTTGCACTGAAGGACAAATACATAAATGTGTAGAGTTGGGCTGTTTATGAAGTCATGAATTCCGTTAATAATAAATAACACATCTACATAAATCATTTAGTCATAAGGTGTTAAAACATTAATTAAATGTATGAAAATGTCAGATAAAGCAATATGGTCGGTTGCCCATAATATAAGTAAAACATTTCCTTTTGTTGTGTAGCAATCCATGGAAGGAAGCTGTGTGACCCTGACAATGTTTTTACATCATGAAATTATATATTTTTTTCATCTATGAATACAATACCAAATAATTTCGACCACACTTTTAGACACAGTGAAGTTCACCATAACTATAAAGTATCTAAATATAATGAGCAACTGCTTAGTTAAGAGTAATAATAGTGAACTCCCAATTCTGGCTTGAACAACACCATACTATTATAGACAAAAGAAACACTAGGTATACTGAAGTAGTAAACAATGTCCCAGCTTCTGAAACAATGTTGTAATATTTTATTTATGTGATATCATCTCATCAATATACATTTCAAAAATGAGCTGCAACACACAAATAAGTTTTCACACCAATATCACTCCTTCGGTTGGAACCAGTGATATGTAGTCTTCATGCACGATATCCATTATTTGGATCATAATCTCGTTCATGCATCATCGTAGCTTTTTTCTGGAAAAAGGGCAGACACAATCACTTATAATATTACACATTTGTATTATTAATAACACACCCCATACATATATGATAATCTTATCAGAGTTATTTAATATTTATTATATGCATATCATGTGTTGATTCTGTAACACTTATTATGGAAAATATACGAAAACAGACTGTTACCGAACTACATGAAATACTGTTTTAAATAAAATAGACTGACAGATTCAAAAATGTCAACAACAAAACGTCACGGTTAAAAACCGTGTGTCTTATCTAAACTGACTGTGCAGTGAATATCCTTCCAATGACCGTGTCACACCTGGTACGTTTAGGTTAAGAAAACACCATGTTACGGAACTAGAACATGTTTCTTATAAAAACAGATGGCAAAATCAAAAGCTCACAAAAAACGCCATGTTCAAAACCGTGTGCCCTACCTGAATTGACAACACATTACATTTTTCTCGTTTCATGAGCTACAGATACAATGTAAAGCTATTCCTTATCAGGTGTAAACAAAGGGTACGGACGAGTTATACCTACTTTACATTTTAGGTCATGAGTATATGTTTTGTATTTAATTAGACATTAACAAAGTATTCCCACTCACAGTGCGGTGCGGTGCGGTGCGGTGCGGTGCGGTGCGGTGCGGTGCGGTGCGGTGCGGTGCGGTGCGGTGCGGTGCGGTGCGGTGCGGTGCGGTGCGGTGCGGTGCGGTGCGGTGCGGTGCGGTGCGGTGCGGTGCGGTGCGGTGCGGTGCGGTGCGGTGCGGTGCGGTGCGGTGCGGTGCGGTGCGGTGCGGTGCGGTGCGGTGCGGTGCGGTGCGGTGCGGTGCGGTGCGGTGCTCGTGGCAGTGTCATTCACTCAGGACATTGCCATTGGTAACGAGCACTGTTTTATGGATCAAAATACAACTATTGTGAAAATTAAACACCAGTTAGTCGAGTGATTCTAATTTCACGCTGTCGCTGTCTCTACATACTTCTGACAGGGGTCTGTCATTGAAGTTTGAACATTCGACGCCGACGACAACGACGTTGGCGTTGCTACCGAATTTCTGAGATGTATTCCTCCATTTTTTGCTTCCGTCTTTGTAACGTGGGTTTGCACCATTCCATAGCGAAATTTTAACGGTAATGTTCGACACAAATTTAGAGTGAGAGTTTTGCCAAATCACTATCTGCCATTTTAAAGAAGATCGAAGTACAAACTCCGTGCTGTCATCTCATTGGTTATTAATTGCGAGTCACTCGTACGTGTAACTCGAACATATATGATTTTACGTCCGATTTTGCGACTCACTTACGATTTTCATGGTTTCATCCGAGTCACTCGTACGAGTCTCTCGGACGTTTGTCTCGGACGTTTCCGTTTCTTATATTCTGTTGTCAGAAGTAGAGGTCAGGATCCGAGTTAACGGTTATGGTACTACACTATTATAGCATTAATTATTGAAATCAATGTTTTATGTTGTATAAATGTTGTATCATATTTGAAGCATTATACACATTCTCAGTTCAATGTATTCATATTGACAATTTCTGCAATCTGAGTTCATCAATAAAGATCATTACTGCAGCATAAACTAATGTTTTGTAAGGGCACGACATTTTCGAACGTTTTAACGCAGCAGACTGCCTTTATATAAAAGCGAGATTGTCATACTAATGCTACTTATAATTTAACTATGCTATCATATTTACCCAGGCGAGTGAGATGGTACCTCAGAGGATGGTGTTACGTTTTAGTGCGTTTGACTGCCTTGTCCCCAAGCATCGCAACGTATGTCACTGCCCACATTCGAAGAAACAGCTGAATAATAGCTCGCTTAGCTGCTTGACACATAATAAAAATCGGGATGGGACCGAATTAAGCTTTACAGCGGTATAGTTGTGAATTTAACATTCACACACCCACACACACATACATACACATACACACACACACACACGCACACACGCACGCACGCATGCATGCATGCATGCGCGCACACAAACATACACGGGGGTGAACGAAAACGTGTCAATTTAAAGGAAATAAATAACCTGATCATTGAACTTATATTATCTTACATCCTGCTATATAGTTCCATGTCCATAAAGCAAAAACAATCATAAAATAATTAAAGGATGATAACTACAACATGTTATGCTTTGTAACTTGCCTTTTTCGAGTAAGCTTACGTTCGATATGCGGAGAAGTGACGTCATCATTGTCAGCTCGTATCACACATAACATAACTCTCCATGTAGTCAGAGAACGAGTTACTGTGCGATATTTCGATGTAATGCAATCGCTAGTAACCATAAAGGAACAAACTATTACCTTACAGTTCCACATTATTCAAATTTTGTAGAACAAATTAAGCCAAACAAGCGCGATGGTTTCGACACTTTCGCCGAGCGTCGTAGACTTTCGTCCTAATTGTTGTTACATTCGTAATGTGGTATAACCAGATGAGTTTAAGTAATGATGACTGTTAGTAAATAATATTTGTTGTAGCAACAAAGGTCCCGAAACCGTCGCACTTGTTAGACTTAGACAACATTAAATTCATGTTAAACCGTAACGTAATTGTTTGGTCGTCTATGGTGATTATGGTTTGTATTATATACAAATGTCGGAATATCGCACACAAAACATGCTGATGCTCGATTCGACCAAAAAACTAAGTTTGTAGACATGCTGTAATGCATGGAAAGCTGTAACTGTGCAACTGTCTGCGGGAAACGCTACACAGACGGGATTAAAATGGAATTTATGCTACAACTATATTTTCTTTGTATCTTTAATATTATATAAAACGTAGTTTAATTAATGCCTTGTTAGTTCCTTTAAAACAAACATTTCGCTTAGCTGTAATAATAGATACGATAAAGGTATCGGGACAATATTGATAGCATCAAGACAGTACGAGAATAATTCGAATGGTACCAACTAGTACCATTATATTATTGTATTATTGGGAGTGCAGTAATATATGTTTTCGTTTTAAGCGCTATGCCCCGGTGGACAATACAAGATTAAATGCGGCGTCAAATGCGAGCGCACTTGTGAAAGTCTCAATCCGAAATGTCGAAAGCACTGTTTCGCGGGCTGTGGTTGTCCAGACAAACGTCCCATTTACGACAAAGCCAAACGGACATGCACCAGTTTGAGCTATTGCAGCAACGGTGCGTGACTAACAATGCTATACAGAATAATAGTCAAACTAAGAATTATCATACAGCAATATATCTGTCTGTCTGTCTGTCTGTCTGTCTGTCTGTCTGTCTGTCTGTCTGTCTGTCAGTCAGTCAGTCAGTCAGTCAGTCAGTCAGTCAGTCTGTCAGTCTGTCTGTCTGTCTGTCTGTCGTCTGTCGTCTGTCGTCTGTCGTCTGTCAGTCTGTCAGTCTGTCTGTCTGTCGTCGTCATGTCGTCGTCAGTCGTCTAGTCAGAGTTCGTCGTCGTCGTCGTCGTCCGTCTCGTCTCGTCGTCAGTCTTCGTCTCGTCTCGTCGTCTAGTCGTCTGTTCTTCGTCGTCTTCTCTACTTTAGTCGTGTCGTCCGTCGTCTGTCGTCTGTCGTCGTCGTCGTCGATCATCTCGTTTACGTATTCTCTCTCATTCGTATGATATGACTTGTCGTCCTCGTATGTCCATGTCTCTCAGTCTCGTCAGTCTACGCCGTCATGTCTCATCTGTCGTCCGTCAGTCGTGTCGTTGTCGTCGTTGTCGTCTGCCGTCGTCTGTTCTGCAGTTCGTCTTATTCGTCTACTGTCTCGTCTTGTCTTCATTGTCTGTCTCTTCTCTCTCTCTCCTTCTCCGTGTCTCTGTCTGTCTGTCGTCTATATATATATCCATATATATATATATATATATATATATATATATATATATATATATATATATATAGTATATATATATATATATATATATATATATATATATATATACATATATATGTATGTATGTATGTATATGTTGTCATATATGCATACCATTTTTATTATTGGTATCTACGGCAATTGCTCATACTTCATTCAAAATACTGATATTATATCATTATATGACTGCCGAATAATTTTGACAATTATTTTAATTTACTACTGAATGGATTATTTAATAATTATGTTAGTCTCTTTTCTACTTCCATATACATCCGTTGATCTAATTGTGTGTTTGCTGTTCTACTAGTACATTTTTATAATTTCAGAAGAGACAATACAAATAAATTATTATTATAATGACAACCTTGTTATCTTTCAGCATTTAAGGTTTGCAAGTTACCGCCGGAGACTGGTTATTGCGGTGTACTATTTGATCGTGTTTATTATGATCAAAATACTAGACAATGTGAAAGTTTTCTATATGGTGGTTGTGGCGGAAACGCAAACAATTTCATAAACATGCTGGATTGCAAATATTTCTGCTCCAGAGTTGGTGCCATCAGAGACACACCGCAACTGTTTCAACGTAAGTGATAATATATTAATATATATATATATATATATATATATATATATATATATATATATATATATTTATATATATATATATATATATATATATATATATATGATATATATATATAAAATATATATATATATATATATATATATAACACATATATATATATATATAATTTATATAAATATATATATTTTCACTTACTTTGCTGTTCTCTTCTTAAATGTCGGCTTACTTGACTAACACGGATACGAATCAAACAGCCAATATCACTTATTCACATAACCGTTATTCACTTAGATTAGCAACGTGAATCTTCAGTGCCGCTACCCTAGGCAGTTGCGGTATGGAGAGGGTTCACTCGGAGAGGTGACGCCATTAGCAATGACAGCCAGCAATGAACTTACGCCTCTACTACACAATAAATGAATTAAACATTATGCGAAACGACCATTTAAATATGCATTTATCATATTTTAAACTCGCCATAGTCTATATATTAGTGTGATTGCAGGTTAAGAAGAAGAAGACAAATATCACGTTTACACATTGAATACTTGACTAATTTATTTAACATTGTTACATAAGGGGGTTTACAGCAGTTGTGTGTCTGTGGCAGTTATAATGTTAAATAAATTATATTGATGCCGACGGGTTTGCTTTTTGTGAGGTTACATTTTGCATTTCATCTGTATTTTCTGACAATCGATTCTTTACATATTTTAAATGCGATCGTAAGTTGTACAATGTATATCCGTTTTTAAGGTCATTAAAGTGAATTGAATTGTCCATGATCACGATCTTCGTTGTTCAGTTGTTCTACTTGCATAGGATTGCGTGCGCAGAGTAAATTACCATAACACGGATATTACGTTTGGGATACGCATGTTATCAATTATTTTATATGTCATACGAAATATGGATGTTATGAAATTTTTCTTCCGCGTCAAAAGGGAATTATTGTCATTCAGACTTTCTATATAAGTTCACAATCACATAAATATATTGCTAATAATCTTGTATATCGTCGCTTAATGATCCAAATATATGGACAATATTTGAAACTATTGCAAGGCAAACAGTATTACCCGTGAAGTCCCACAAACACCTCTGTCTGTCCCAGATGTAATGTTTAAAATATATATAATAATTACTTCAACATTTTGAGAATTATGGACTTCATGGCAGTTTTTGTTTAAACAAATTCGCTTACATTTCTGCCTAACAGTCTTGTGTAAAAATGTAGATTGCTTACACATTGAACTTACGGTAGTCCTAATAGTCATGCAACGACAATTGGAATGCGATCGTTAGATATAGGTATTAAGTTATCAGTGCTTACCATAATGCTTTATTTTATTTTAAACGATATGCCCACATTGACAACGCATGACTATGTGCAACGGCGACCCCAGATGTACACGCACTTGCGAGAATCCATCGCCGGGATGCCTATTAATCTGTGTTCTTGATTGTGTTTGTCCAACCAAACGTCCCATTTTCGACAAAGCCAGAGGGAAATGCATCATGTTGAGTAAATGCAGCAAAGGTTGGCTACGTAAACGTCCTGTAGCATTCTTCTATCTTAAAATCATTTAAAGAAATATTAGAAAACAACGCATATGGTCGCATATCCACTTAACCTGCTGCATAACTGTTGCACTGTTTCTGCTCTGGTTGGAGATCGATCTTGGTAGTGGAATTTATTTAGGTCAGACCGAATTGCCACGTCTTCACAGATCAACCGAAATGTGTTGGAAAAAACAAGACCATTACATCAAATATTCTATATACCAAGGAGAACCACTAAGATTTCAAAAAATAATTTGACGTAATCCGAACTTAGCCATATTATAAAATCATCTATATGCGATTGTTTATGTCCGAGAACTGCAGTATATTTGTGAATTTGTACATGCATGTAAATTCGTAATAGTGTATGTAAAATGATCAATTAAATACAACACATAATTCGACGTATTCGCATTGCATCCGCATTGCCCTTCGGTTAACGGTGTTGATGACCCTAGGCCACAGTTTCAATAATACGAAGGCAATTCGAAATCGACCAAATAGTGACACTAATGCTTCATTTTATTTTAAGCGAAGTGTCACGGTGGACAACAAATGACTAGATGCAGAGGCAATCTCAGATGCAGAAAGACTTGTAATGATCCCTGGCGACATTGCCGAACTACGTGTATCCGCGGCTGTGCTTGCCCATACAAACGTCCCATTTTCGACAAGGCCATCGGGAAATGCGTCAAGTTTAGCCATTGCAACACAGGTTCGTTACACGTAATGCTATGTAGCAATATTCTGTATTAAAACACAATATAAAAGTATTAGAATACATGTGATGGCCTTACCATTCTAAACTGCTGTGGAACTGTCTCGCCGCTTCTCTTCAGGTTGGCGATCAACCTGATATCATTGATATGTAGATTATAAATGTGGGTTTGATGAAGCACTTTGATACCGTGAAGTCCATCTGTAACATCATTATCTAGTTGTGGAATTTCTTCAGGTCAGATTCAATTTCCAAATCGTTATGATTAGCAATAATGTGCTGAAAATAACGGATTTGTGAAATTATCATTAAAAAACGCAAGATCTTGTTTCCATATATTCTAGATACCAAGGTTTTTTTTAAATAAATTAAATCGTATGCAATTTAGAGCTTGCTATTCAACTGTTTCGCAGTTTGAGCTCTGGTTGGCTACCACTTTGATATGCATTGTATAAAGTATGTATAAAGTAATAATCACTCTTGTTTGCCATGAGGAATATTTGTGTCCATCATTTAGCACTCAGTGGTTACGTCCGGGTGGATTAATGGAACACTTTGGTACAAAACATTGTACGGTACTTGCAAAATATGTGTCCTGTAGTGGAGTTTATTCAAGACTCAATCGTCCAGTCCACATAGATAAAGCAAGACTATTGTCTCAACTATATTAGTCACGAGAAGACATTTTATGACAAACTCGGAAGTAACCCGGACTTGTCAATATTAAAAAAGTTCAGCAACGGTACTAGAAGAGTTCAGGTAATTGGTAATTTAACATGCATGACTATTCGTGATAGTGTCCATACAATGTTAAATTAAATATCCCATTATATATTGATCATGTTCGTATTGCATCAATGTTGATCTTAGGGTAGCCGTAATATCTCCAGCCAGAGGTTCATTACGGCTCCCCAAACGCCAATACGAAGGTAATTCGAATGCGACCATAAATTAGCAATATATTATGAGTGTGCACACTAATACTTCTTTCGTTTATTTTAGCGAAATGTCCCGGTGAACAACGTTGGAGTCACTGCTACGGCAACCCCAGCTGTACACGCACTTGCGATAAACCCAGTCCGATGTGCCCAAAATCGTGTGTTCCCGGTTGTACATGTCCTAGTTACCGTCCTATTTTCGACAAAACCAATGGAAAATGCATCAAATTGAACCAATGCAGCAAAGGTTTGTTACAAATAACGCCTAGCAACATTCGTCTCTATTAAACGTCATTGTAAGAAGTATTAGAAACCAATGTATTTGGTCGCATATCCACTTAACCTGCATAATAACTGTTCCGCCGTTCTGCTCTGTTTGGAGATCGATCTTGGTAGTGGAATTTATTTAGGTTAGACGGAATTGCCACGTTTTCCCAGATCAACCGAAATGTTTTGGAAATAAAGGATTTGTTCAATTTCATGAAAAGCAAGACCATTGCGTCAAATATTCTATATACCAAGGAGAACCATTAATATTTCAAAAAGTCATTTGACGTAATCCGAAGTTAGCTATTTAAAAAAATCATCTATATGCGAATGTTTATATCCGAGAACTGCAGTATATTTATGAATTTGTACATGCATGTAAATTCGTAATAGTTTTTTGTAAAATGTTCAATTAAATACAGCATATAATTCGATCGTATTCGCATTGCATCCGCATTGCCCTTCGGGTAGCCGTGATGACCCTAGGCCACAGTTTCAATAATACGAAGGCAATTCGAAATCGACCAAAGAGTGACGCCAATGCTGCATTTTATTTTAAGCGAAGTGTCACGGTGGACAACATATGACTAGATGCAGAGGCAATATCAGATGCAGAAAGACTTGCAATGATCCGTGGCGACAATGCCGAACTACGTGTATCCGCGGCTGTGCTTGTCCATACAAACGTCCCATTTTCGACAAAGCTATCGGGAAATGCGTCAAGTTTAGCCATTGCAACACAGGTTCGTTACACGTAATGCTATGTAGCAAGATTCTGTATTAAAACACATTATCAAAAGTATTAGAATACAATACATGTGATCGCCTTACCATTCTAAACTGCTGTGAAACTGTCTCGCCGCTTATCTTCTGGTTGGAGCTCAACCTGATATCATTGATATGTAGATTATAAATGTGGGCTTGATGAAGCACTTTGATACCGTGAAGTCCATCTGTAACATCGTTGTCTAGTAGTGGAATTTCTTCAGGTCAGATTCAATTGCCAAATCATTATAGATTAGCAGTAATGTACTGAAATTACATATTTGTGCAATTTACATTAACAAACCGCAAGATCTTGGCTCCATATATTCTAGATACCAAGCGTTTTTTAAATAATATAAATCGCAATTTAGAGCTTGCTATTCAACTGTTTCGCAGTTTGAGCTCTGGATGGCTACCACTTCGATATACATTGTATAAAGTATGTATACAGTAATAATCACTCTTGTTTGCCATGAGGAATATTTTTGTCAATCATTTAGCACTCAGTGGTTACGTCCGGTCGGATTACTGGAACACTTCGGTACAAAACATTGTACGCTACTTGCAAAATCTGTGTCCTGTAATGGTGTTTATTCAGGTCAGACTCAATCGTCCAGTCCTCATTGATAAAGCAAGACTGTTGCCTCAACTACATTAGTCTTAAGAAGACATTTTATGACAAACTCGGAAGTAACCCGGACTTGTCAATATTTAAAAAGTTCAGCTACGGTATTAGAAGAGTTCAGGTAATTTGGAATTTAACATGCATGAATATTCGTGATAGTTTCCATAACATGTTAAATTAAATATCCCATTATATATTAATCATGTTCGCATTGCATCCGTGTTGATCTTACGATAGCCGTAATATCGCCAGCCAGAGGTTCAATACGGCTCTCCAGACGCATATACGAAGGTAATTCGAATGCGACCATAAATTAGCATTATATTATGAGTTTGCACACTAATGCTTCTTTCGTTTATTTTAGCGAAATGTCCTGGTGAACAACGTTGGAGTCATTGCTACGGCAACCCCAGCTGCACACGCACTTGCGACAAACCCAGTCCGATTTGCCCAAGATCGTGTGTTCCCGGTTGTGCATGTCCTATCTATCGTCCCATTTTCGATAAAACCACTGGAAAATGCATCAAATTGAACCAATGCAGCAAAGGTTTGTTACAAATAACGCCATGCAACATTCGTCTCTATTAAACGTCATTGCAAGAAGTAGTAGAAACCAATGCATTTGGTCGCATGTTCACGTAACTCGCTGTAGAATTCTTCCACCGATTCTGTTCTGGTTGACAATCAATCTGATATAAGTAATAGTCCGATGATTCCGATTTTACCACACGTAGTTTGTTACAATGAAGTCCACCTTCAACATCATTTTCCAGCAGTGGCGTTTCGTCAGGTAAAAGTATATAGTGATTTGATCGTAGATCAACCGGAATGTGCTGAAGTTCTGCACTTTTAATAAAAAAGACCCTTGCCTCATATATTCTATATATCGAGGGGGCGTTTCGTAAAACAAATTAGATGCAATCTAGACTTCCCTGCGTTATAGATAACCATCAGTTAATAACAGGGAAACGACATTTGTTTATGTTCAATTCCTATAAATACTTGCTGTGCTACTTTTATCTTACAAATATTTACATGAATTGGGTTTTATCTGCTCTACACGGCGATACATAATTGTATTGTTGCGAATTACTTTGAGCTTTCTGCCTCGTGGATGATTAATTGTGCAGCTCGTTTATAATGAATATTCGACAACATGCAGTGAACCACGCAATGACCATTGACTTTAAAACCAGTGAACGTGTAGGTAAAACCGACGGCTGGCGAACAGAACCGGATGGTGGTTATACGGATAGCGCATACGGAGATAAATCTAAATACGTCGCATACACGGATTTATTCTTTTGTTATGCTGTCATGGTATTAAGTATTTAGTAAAAAGCAGTTGTAATGAAATATATGCATATCAATACATTAAATCATTATTTCCACGATATTGTTAAGATATCTTAATGAGTTTTTAATTCTTAAAGAATCCCCTTAATAACTTGATCAGATAGAACAAAAGTTGTGGTGTACAGTTCATTTTAGACATATCAAGCTCTCATCTTAAATTCACGTCACGAATGAAAAAGCTATTATGAGTTTATCGTATGTATTTATTTAGTATGTTAGAAGTTCACATAATTGTCCGTGAAATAACGTCGTGTTGCTGCTTTACACATAGTAGAATCCGTGTTAGCGCGGAGTTCTGCATTATTGGTGTGTATATGTGAAATTGATATGTATGTAACGTTGTGGTAGTGCAAATGAAATGTTCAATTACATACAACATCAAGTATACATCAGGATAGTATTGCATCCGTATTGATCTTCGGATACCCGTAATATCCCCAGCCAGATATTGCATGCATCTATCCAGCCGCCAATGCGAAGGTAATATGAATGAGACCATCAATTGGTAATATATTTTAAATGTGCTCACGAACGTTTCATTTGATTTTTAGAGACATGTCCCGGTGAACAAGTGTGGACTAGATGCAACGGCAATCCCAGCTGCCTTGCCACTTGCGATATGCCCGACCCGGGATGTCCTGCAATGTGTGTTGACGGTTGTGCTTGTCCATATCTACGTCCCATTTTCGACAAAATCAACGGGAAATGCATCACGTTCAGCCAATGCAAGAAAGGTTCGTTGCAAATAAAGCCATGTGACATTCTTCTTTATTAAGCGCATTGGGAAATATATTCGTAAGCAATGCAATGTCGACATGTTCCGCCGCTTCCGTTTGGTTGGCGATCAACCTGATATATGTAACAGTCATAATATTGTCACCGTTGCGTGTCCGAGGAATCCGTTGTCACTACACAGAGTATGTACTTATTGGTTACAACCAGTGGGATTTGATGGTGCATTTTGTTACAGTGAAGTCAACATGCAATATCGTTGTCCAGTAGAGGTATTTCGTCAGGTCAGACTATATTGCGATATCGTCATAGATCAACCGAAATGTGCTGGAATTTTCTTAAAAAGTGAGACCTTTGCCTCATATATTCTACATACCAAGGGGACCTTTCGTAACATAACAACAATGCAGTCTAGATTTTCCTAGGCTAGAAATGGTCGTAGTTTAACAAAAACACAAACAAGTGTTATATCCCATTATCATAAAGGGATTCTTTGTAAGCCTATCGAGAATAACTATATTAAAATATGATAATTTCCATACGTATGTTTAGTTAATTTAAATTTTCAAAACAATACATAAATTGGGTGTTATATGTTCTCCATGCCGATATATAACTGTGTTGTTGCGAATGACTTTGATATTGCAGCCTCTTGGATGAATAATTATACAGCCCGTTTATAAACTAAAAACAGTGAACTTGTAGATAAAACTGAAATATGGCGAATTGAACCGAATAGTTGTTATGCATATATACACGCGGAGCAAAAACTTAATAATTCGCGTAAGCGAAGTTATTTTCTCGATATATTGACAGAGTTATAAGTAGTTAATAGAACACATATGTAATGAAATGTAGGCATATTATGTCATTAAACATTATTTAGTCATGATTAATAAACATTTCATACATTAAAAAAGGTTTTATATTATCAAAGAATTCCTTTGATAGTTGCATTATCTAGAGCAGAAATTGTGGTGTGCAGATATGTCTGTTGTGAGACACTGAATTTAAATAGTTAATGTTTCGACTTCTCAAGCTTTCACCATACGTACACGTCAATAATGCAAACGCTATTATGAGTATAGCAATATGTATTAACTTAGTATGTGTGTCATTTTCTGAATACGACGTGTCCGAGTACTATCGTCGACGTTTTTTCTCCCGTCTTGGCGCAGAATTAAACATTATTGCGGTGTATTTGTGAAATAGATATGCATAGAACATCATGGTGTTGTACGTGAAATATTCAATTAAATGCAACAGTATATATTGATCATTCATAGTGTTCTTCGGGTAGCCGTAATATCCTACCCCATAGGTTCAAAACGGCTATCCAGATCCCAGTACGAGGTTAATTATAGGATTAGAGGATATGGAATTACATTAGCAAAGAAGCAGTGTAGACTAGGTATTAGAAAATGTTAATTTTCACACAAAAAAAACAGTTAATTAAAAAAAATCGACATATACCTAAGACGAGCGTGGTATACTTAGATAGATAGGTTGGACTCTCGATAAGCCAAATGGCTTCCTAGCCAACCTACCATCTAGAGTTGAATCTCTAGGTGGCAATTTTGTTAAATCTTGTTAAATTCAAATGCTACCATAAATTGGGATTGTATTATGAGTGTACGCACTAATGTGTTATTTTTTATTTTAATTTTAAGAGGAATGTCCCGGTGGAAACGTTTGGGATACGTGCTTCGGAAACGAATACAATAGAATGTCATGGTAGTGTACGTGAAATATTCAAATAAATGCAACATTATATATTGATTATATTACATCCGTATTATTCTTCGTGTAGCCGTAATATCCCCCCATAGGTTCGATATCGAGGTCCCAATGCGAAGGTAATTCAAATGCGACAATGTATTGGGATTGTATTACGCGTTTACCCACTAATGTTTGTTTTTGTTTTTATTTTAAGACCCATGTCCCGGTGGACAAGTTTGGGATAAATGCTACGGAAACCCCAGATGCACTCGCACTTGCCAGTTGCAGAAGCCTGGATGCATAAAAATGTGTGTAGCAGGTTGTGTTTGCCCTGACAACCGTCCTATTTTCGACAAAGGGAAGTGCATCAAGCTGAGCCAATGCAGCAAAGGTTAGCTACAAGTATCGCCATACAGCATTCTTCTCTATCAAACGTAATTAATAGAACACATTTGTAATGAAATGTAGCCAGATAATTACATTATAAAATGATTTTATCATGATTATTAAACATTCCATACATTAAAGAAGGTTTTCATTTTATCAAAGAATCCCTTTGATAATTGCGTCATCTGGAGCAGAAATTGTGGTGTGTATATATGCCTCTTGTGGGACACTGGGTTTAGATAGTCAAAGTTTTGACTTCGCAAGCTTTGACCACACGTACACGTCAACAATGCAAGCGCTATTATGAATAGAGTAATAGGTATTAATTTAGTATGTGCGTCAGTGCTCGAGTAAGACATTAATAACCGGGTAATAAAGTCTAAGTTTGCCTTCCCGTGTTGGCGCTGAATTAAGCAGTATTGCGGTGTATTTGTGAAATTGATATGCACATAATATAACGTTATGGTAGTGTACATGAAATATATAAAATTAAATGCAACATTATAATTTATACTGATCATAATACATCCGTATTGTTCTTCGGGTAACCGTAATAAACTCACCCATAGGTTCAATGCGGCTTTCAAGAGCCATTTCGAAGGTAATTCAAATGCGACCATGAATTGGGGTTGTGTTATGCCTGTGCGCACTAATGTGTGTTTTTGTTTTCATTTTAAGAGATATGTCCCGGAGGACAAATTTGGACTGAATGCTACGGAAACCCCAGATGCACTCGCACTTGCCAGTTGCCGAAGCCTGGATGCATAACAATGTGTGTAGCAGGTTGTGTTTGCCCTGACAACCGTCCCATTTTCGACAAAGGGAAGTGCATCAAGCTGAGCCAATGCAGCAAAGGTTAGTAACAAATAACGCCATGCAGCATTCTTCTCTATCAAACGTCATTGCAAGAAGTATTAGAAAACAATGCATTTGATCGTATATCCACTTAACTGCTGTCGAAATGTTGTGGTTGGCGATCAACCTGATTTAACAGCAATAGTCAGATTGTCACTGTTATATTTTTCTGAGGAATCCGTTGGCACTACAAATATTATGACTTGGTTACAGACAGTGGGACTTATGAATCACTTTGTTACCGTGTAGTCCTCCTGTAATATCTTTGTCCGGAAGTAGTATTTCTTCAGGTCAGACTATGTTAAGATATCGTTACAGATGAAGCGAAATATGCTGAAAAACACGGATTTGTGCAATTTTCTAAAACAAGTGAAACCTTTGCCTCATATATTCAACATACCAATGGAACCTTTCTTAATAGTACTTCGATGCAACCTAGATTTTCGTGGGTATGAAAAGGCCGTCATTTAACAAAAATGGCAACCACACGTTATTCCCGCTTATCTAAAAGGGATTCTTTGTAAGCTTACACAAAATAACTATATTAAAACATGATAATTTCCATAAGTATTTTTCTGTTATTTGTAATTTGCAAATATATACATAAATTGTGTGTTATCTCGTCTACATGCCGATGCATAACTGTGTTGTTGCGAGTTACTTTGAGATTGCAGCCTCGTGGATGATTCATTAGACGGCCCGTTTATTGTTTAAAACAGTGAACATGTAGGTAAAACCGAAGTCTGGCGCATTGAACCGAATAGTCGTGATGCAGATAGTACCGCGAAGCAAAATAGAAAAATTGCGTACGCGGAAGTATTGTCTCGATATATTGTCGTAGTTATAAGTAATTAATACAACCCATTTGTAATGAAATGTAGCTAGATAATTACTTGATAAATTGATTTTATCATGATTAATAAACATTCCACACATTACAAAAGGTTTTATATTATCAAAGAATTCCTTTGATAATTGCGTGATCTAGAGCAGAAATTGTGGTGTGTGTATATATGTCTGTCGTGGGACACTCAGTTTGAATTGTCAATGTTTTGACTTCGCAAGCTTTTACCATACGTACACGTCAATAATGCAAGCGCTATTATGAATAGAGTAATAGGTATTAATTTAGTATGTGCGTCATTGCTCGAATACGACATTAATAACCGGGTAACAACGTCTACGTTTGCCTTCCCGTGTTGGTGCTGAATTAAGCATTATTGCGGTGTATTTGTGAAATTGATATGCATAGAATATAACGTTATGGTAGTGTACATGAAATATATGAAATTAAATGCAACATTATAATTTATATTGATCATAATACATCCGTATTGTTCTTCGGGTAACCGTAATAAACTCACCCATAGGTTCAATGCGGCTATCAAGAGCCATTTCGAAGGTAATTCAAATGCGACCATGAATTGGGGTTGTATTATGCGTGTGCGCACTAATGTGTGTTTTTGTTTTCATTTTAAGAGATATGTCCCGGAGGACAAATTTGGACTGAATGCTACGGAAACCCCAGATGCACTCGCACTTGCCAGTTGCAGAAGCCTGGATGCATAAAAATGTGTGTAGAAGGTTGTGTTTGCCCTGACAACCGTCCCATTTTCGACAAAGGGAAGTGCATCAAGCTGAGCCAATGCAGCAAAAGTTAGTAACAAATAACGCCATGCAGCATTCTTCTCTATCAAACGTCATTGCAAGAAGTATTAGAAAACAATGCATTTGATCGTATATCCACTTAACTGCTGTCGAAATGTTGTGGTTGGCGATCAACCTGATTTAACAGCAATAGTCAGATTGTCACTGTTATATTTTTCTGAGGAATCCGTTGACACTACAAATAGTATTACTTGGTTACAGACAGTGGGACTTATGACTCACTTTGTTACAGTGTAGCCTTCCTGTAATATCTTTGTCCGGAAGTGGTATTTCTTCAGGTCAGACTATGTTAAGATATCGTTACAGATGAAGCGAAATATGCTGAAGAGCACGGATTCGTTCAATTTTCTAAAACAAGTGAAACCTTTGCCTCATATATTCAACATACCAATGGAACCTTTCTTAATAGTACTTCGATGCAACCTAGATTTTCGTGGGTATGAAAAGGCCGTCATTTAAGAAAAATGGCAACCACACGTTATTCCCGCTTATCTAAAAGGGATTCTTTGTAAGCTTATAGAAAATAACTATATTAAAACCTGATAATTTCCATAAGTATTTTTCTGTTATTTGTAATTTGCAAATATATACATAAATTGTGTGTTATCTGTTCTACATGCCGATGCATAACTGTGTTGTTGCGAGTTACTTTGAGATTGCAGCCTCGTGGATGATTCATTATACGGCCCGTTTATTGTTTAAAACAGTGAACATGTAGGTAAAACCGAAGTCTGGCGCATTGAACCGAATAGTCGTTATGCAGATAGTACCGCGAAGCAAAATAGAAAAATTGCGTACGCGGAAGTATTTTCTCGATATATTGTCGTAGTTATAAGTAATTAATACAACACATTTGTAATGAAATGTAGCTAGATAATTACTTTATAAATTGATTTTATCATGATTAATAAACATTCCACACATTACAAAAGGTTTTAAATTATCAAAGAATTCCTTTGATAATTGCGTGATCTAGAGCAGAAATTGTGGTGTGTGTATATATGTCTGTCATGGGACACTCAGTTTGAATTGTCAAGTTTTGACTTCGCAAGCTTTTACCATACGTACACGTCAATAATGCAAGCGCTATTATGAATAGAGTAATAGGTATTAATTTAGTATGTGCGTCATTGCTCGAATACGACATTAATAACCGGGTAACAACGTCTACGTTTGCCTTCCCGTGTTGGCGCTGAATTAACATTATTGCGGTGTATTTGTGAAATTGATATGCAAGAATATAACGTTATGGTAGTGTACATGAAATATATGAAATTAAATGCAACATTATAATTTATATTGATCATAATACATCCGTATTGTTCTTCGGGTAACCGTAATAAACTCACCCATAGGTTCAATACGGCTATCCAGAGCCATTTCGAAGGTAATTCAAATGCGACCATGAATTGGGGTTGTATTATGCGTGTGCGCACTAATGTGTGTTTTTGTTTTCATTTTAAGAGATATGTCCCGGAGGACAAATTTGGACTGAATGCTACGGAAACCCCAGATGCACTCGCACTTGCCAGGTGCCGAAGCCTGGATGCATAAAAATGTGTGTAGCAGGTTGTGTTTGCCCTGACAACCGTCCCATTTTCGACAAAGGGAAGTGCATCAAGCTGAGCCAATGCAGCAAAGGTTAGCACAATACGCCATGCAGCATTCTTCTCTATCAAACGTCATTGCAAGAAGTATTAGAAAACAATGCATTTGATCGTATATCCACTTAACTGCTGTCGAAATGTTGTGGTTGGCGATCAACCTGATTTAACAGCAATAGTCAGATTGTCACTGTTATATTTTTGAGGAATCCGTTGGCACTACAAATATTATGACTTGGTTACAGACAGTGGGACTTATGAATCACTTTGTTACCGTGTAGTCCTCCTGTAATATCTTTGTCCGGAAGTAGTATTTCTTCAGGTCAGACTATGTTAAGATATCGTTACAGATGAAGCGAAATATGCTGAAAAACACGGATTTGTGCAATTTTCTAAAACAAGTGAAACCTTTGCCTCATATATTCAACATACCAATGGAACCTTTCTTAATAGTACTTCGATGCAACCTAGATTTTCGTGGGTATGAAAAGGCCGTCATTTAACAAAAATGGCAACCACACGTTATTCCCGCTTATCTAAAAGGGATTCTTTGTAAGCTTACACAAAATAACTATATTAAAACATGATAATTTCCATAAGTATTTTTCTGTTATTTGTAATTTGCAAATATATACATAAATTGTGTGTTATCTCGTCTACATGCCGATGCATAACTGTGTTGTTGCGAGTTACTTTGAGATTGCAGCCTCGTGGATGATTCATTAGACGGCCCGTTTATTGTTTAAAACAGTGAACATGTAGGTAAAACCGAAGTCTGGCGCATTGAACCGAATAGTCGTGATGCAGATAGTACCGCGAAGCAAAATAGAAAAATTGCGTACGCGGAAGTATTGTCTCGATATATTGTCGTAGTTATAAGTAATTAATACAACCCATTTGTAATGAAATGTAGCTAGATAATTACTTGATAAATTGATTTTATCATGATTAATAAACATTCCACACATTACAAAAGGTTTTATATTATCAAAGAATTCCTTTGATAATTGCGTGATCTAGAGCAGAAATTGTGGTGTGTGTATATATGTCTGTCGTGGGACACTCAGTTTGAATTGTCAATGTTTTGACTTCGCAAGCTTTTACCATACGTACACGTCAATAATGCAAGCGCTATTATGAATAGAGTAATAGGTATTAATTTAGTATGTGCGTCATTGCTCGAATACGACATTAATAACCGGGTAACAACGTCTACGTTTGCCTTCCCGTGTTGGTGCTGAATTAAGCATTATTGCGGTGTATTTGTGAAATTGATATGCATAGAATATAACGTTATGGTAGTGTACATGAAATATATGAAATTAAATGCAACATTATAATTTATATTGATCATAATACATCCGTATTGTTCTTCGGGTAACCGTAATAAACTCACCCATAGGTTCAATGCGGCTATCAAGAGCCATTTCGAAGGTAATTCAAATGCGACCATGAATTGGGGTTGTATTATGCGTGTGCGCACTAATGTGTGTTTTTGTTTTCATTTTAAGAGATATGTCCCGGAGGACAAATTTGGACTGAATGCTACGGAAACCCCAGATGCACTCGCACTTGCCAGTTGCAGAAGCCTGGATGCATAAAAATGTGTGTAGAAGGTTGTGTTTGCCCTGACAACCGTCCCATTTTCGACAAAGGGAAGTGCATCAAGCTGAGCCAATGCAGCAAAAGGGTTTGTAACAAATAACGCCATGCAGCATTCTTCTCTATCAAACGTCATTGCAAGAAGTATTAGAAAACAATGCATTTGATCGTATATCCACTTAACTGCTGTCGAAATGTTGTGGTTGGCGATCAACCTGATTTAACAGCAATAGTCAGATTGTCACTGTTATATTTTTCTGAGGAATCCGTTGACACTACAAATAGTATTACTTGGTTACAGACAGTGGGACTTATGACTCACTTTGTTACAGTGTAGCCTTCCTGTAATATCTTTGTCCGGAAGTGGTATTTCTTCAGGTCAGACTATGTTAAGATATCGTTACAGATGAAGCGAAATATGCTGAAGAGCACGGATTCGTTCAATTTTCTAAAACAAGTGAAACCTTTGCCTCATATATTCAACATACCAATGGAACCTTTCTTAATAGTACTTCGATGCAACCTAGATTTTCGTGGGTATGAAAAGGCCGTCATTTAAGAAAAATGGCAACCACACGTTATTCCCGCTTATCTAAAAGGGATTCTTTGTAAGCTTATAGAAAATAACTATATTAAAACCTGATAATTTCCATAAGTATTTTTCTGTTATTTGTAATTTGCAAATATATACATAAATTGTGTGTTATCTGTTCTACATGCCGATGCATAACTGTGTTGTTGCGAGTTACTTTGAGATTGCAGCCTCGTGGATGATTCATTATACGGCCCGTTTATTGTTTAAAACAGTGAACATGTAGGTAAAACCGAAGTCTGGCGCATTGAACCGAATAGTCGTTATGCAGATAGTACCGCGAAGCAAAATAGAAAAATTGCGTACGCGGAAGTATTTTCTCGATATATTGTCGTAGTTATAAGTAATTAATACAACACATTTGTAATGAAATGTAGCTAGATAATTACTTTATAAATTGATTTTATCATGATTAATAAACATTCCACACATTACAAAAGGTTTTAAATTATCAAAGAATTCCTTTGATAATTGCGTGATCTAGAGCAGAAATTGTGGTGTGTGTATATATGTCTGTCATGGGACACTCAGTTTGAATTGTCAACGTTTTGACTTCGCAAGCTTTTACCATACGTACACGTCAATAATGCAAGCGCTATTATGAATAGAGTAATAGGTATTAATTTAGTATGTGCGTCATTGCTCGAATACGACATTAATAACCGGGTAACAACGTCTACGTTTGCCTTCCCGTGTTGGCGCTGAATTAAGCATTATTGCGGTGTATTTGTGAAATTGATATGCACAGAATATAACGTTATGGTAGTGTACATGAAATATATGAAATTAAATGCAACATTATAATTTATATTGATCATAATACATCCGTATTGTTCTTCGGGTAACCGTAATAAACTCACCCATAGGTTCAATACGGCTATCCAGAGCCATTTCGAAGGTAATTCAAATGCGACCATGAATTGGGGTTGTATTATGCGTGTGCGCACTAATGTGTGTTTTTGTTTTCATTTTAAGAGATATGTCCCGGAGGACAAATTTGGACTGAATGCTACGGAAACCCCAGATGCACTCGCACTTGCCAGGTGCCGAAGCCTGGATGCATAAAAATGTGTGTAGCAGGTTGTGTTTGCCCTGACAACCGTCCCATTTTCGACAAAGGGAAGTGCATCAAGCTGAGCCAATGCAGCAAAGGTTAGTAACAAATAACGCCATGCAGCATTCTTCTCTATCAAACGTCATTGCAAGAAGTATTAGAAAACAATGCATTTGATCGTATATCCACTTAACTGCTGTCGAAATGTTGTGGTTGGCGATCAACCTGATTTAACAGCAATAGTCAGATTGTCACTGTTATATTTTTCTGAGGAATCCGTTGGCACCACAAATATTATTACTTGGTTACAACCAGTGGGACTTATACATCACTTTGTTACAGTGTAGTCCTCCTGTAATATCTTTGTCCAGAAGTGGTATTTCTTCAGGTCAGACTATGTTAAGATATCGTTACAGATGAAGCGAAATATGCTGAAGAGCACGGATTCGTTCAATTTTCTAAAACAAGTGAAACCTTTGCCTCATATATTCAACATACCAATGGAACCTTTCTTAATAGTACTTCAATGCAACCTAGATTTACGTGGGTATGAAACGGCAGTCATTTAAGAAAAATGGCAACCACATGTTATTCCCGCTTATCTTAAAGGGATTCTTTGTAAGCTTATACAAAATAACTATATTAAAACATGATAATTTCCATAAGTATTTTTCTGTTATTTGTAATTTGCAAATATATACATAAATTTGTGTTATCTGTTCTACACGCCGATGTATAACTGTGTTGTTGCGAGTAACTTTGAGATTGCAGCCTCGTGGATGATTCATTATACGGCCCGTGTATTGTTTAAAATAGTGAACATGTAGGTAAAACCGAAGTCTGGCGCATTGAACCGAATAGTCGTTATGCAGATAGTACCGCGAAGCAAAATTGAAAAATTGCTTACGCAGAAGTATTTTCTCGATATATTGTCGTAGTTATAAGTAATTAATAGAACACATTTATAAAGAAATGTAGCCAGATAATTACTTTATAAATTGATTTTATCATGATTACTAAACATTCCACACATTACAAAAGGTTTTAAATTATCAAAGAATTCCTTTGATAATTTCGTGATCTAAAGCAGAAATTGTGGTGTGTGTATATATGTATGTTGTGGGACACTCAGTTTAAATAGTCAATGTTTTGACTTCGCAAGCTTTTACAATACGTACATGTCAATAATGCAAACGCTATTATGAGTATTGTAATAGGTATTTATTTGGTATGTGCGTCATTGTTCGAATACGACATTAATATCCGGGTAACAACGTCTACGTTTTCCTTCCCGTGTTGGCGCTGAATTAAGCATTATTGCGGTGTATTTATGAACTTGATATACACAGAATACAACATTATGGTACCGTACGTGGTGATTATGAATTTACCATGCAATAATATTGGTGATAGTGTCCATAACATGTTAAATTAAATATCACATTATATAATGATCATGTTCGTATTGCATCCGTGTTGATGTTAGGATAGCTGTAATATCTCCAGCCAGAGGTTCAATACGGCTCTCCAGACGCTAGTACGAAGGTAATTCGAATGCGACCTTAAATTAGCATTATATTATGAGTTTGCACACTAATGCTTCTTTCGTTTATTTTAGCGAAATGTCCCGGTGAACAACGTTTGAGTCATTGCTACGGCAACCCCAGCTGCACACGCACTTGCCATACACCCAATCCGATGTGCCCAAGATCGTGTGTTCCCGGTTGTACATGTCCTAGCTACCGTCCCATTTTCGACAAAACCAATGGAAAATGCATAAAGTTGAACCAATGCAGCAAAGGTTTGTTACAAATAACGCCATGCAACATTCGTCTGTATTAAACGTCATTGTAAGAAGTATTAGAAACGAACGCATTAGATCGCATGTTCATTTAAATCGCTGTTGAACTGTTCCACCGATTCTGTTCTGGTTGACAATCAACCTGGTATAAGTAATAGTCCGAGAACTCCGATTTCACCACACGTAGTTTGTTACAATGAAGTCCACCTACAACATCATTGTTCAGCAGGGACATTTCGTCCGGTAAAATTATATAGCGATATGGTCATATATCAACCGGAATGTGCTGAACATAAAGGAGTTCTGCAATTGTAATAAAAAGACCCTTGCATCACATATTCTATATATCGAGGGGACCTTTCGTAAAACAAATTAGATGCAATCTAAACTTCCCCGCGCTATAGATATCTATCATTTAATAACAGAAAAACGACATTTGTTGATGTTTAATTCCCATAATTACCTGCTGTGCTACTTTTATCTTGAAAATATATACATGACTTGGGTTGTATCTGCTCTACACGCCGATACATAATTGTGTTGTTGCGAATTACTTTGAGCTTTCTGCCTCGTGGATGATTAATTGTGCAGCCCGTATATAATGAATATTCAACAACACACAGTGAACCACGCAATGACCATTGACTTTAAAACCAGTGAACGTGTAGGTAAAACCGACGGCTGGCGAACAGAACCGGATGGTGGTTATACATACGGATAGCGCTTACGGAGCTAAAACTAAACACTTCGCATACACGGATTTATTCTTTTGTTATGCTGTCATGGTAATAAGTAATTAGTAAAAAACAGTTGTAATGAACTATATACATATAAACACATTAAATCATTATTTCCACGATATTGATAAGACATCTTAAAGAGTTTTTAATTACCAAAGAATCCCCTTAATAATTTGATCATATAGAACAAAGGTTGTGCAGTGCAGTTAATTTTAGACATCTCACGCTCTCATCTTAAATTCACGTCACGAATGAAAAAGCTATTATGAGTATATTGTTATGTATTGATTTAGTATGTTAGAAGTTGACATAATTGTCCGTGAAAATAACGTCGTATTGCTGCTTTACGCATAATAGAATCCGTATTAGCGCGAAGTTCTGCATTATTTGTATGTATATGTGAAATTGATATGCATGTAACGTTGTGGTAGTGCAAATGAAATGTTCAATTACATACAACATCGTGAATACATCAGGATAGTATTGCATCCGTATTGATCCGTTGTCACTATACTGAATATATATCTATTGGTTACAACCAGTGGGATTTGATGGAGCATTTTGTTACAGTGAAGTTAACATGCAATATCGTTGTCCAGTAGTGGTATTTCTTCAGATCAGACTATGCGATATCGTCATAGATAAAACGAAATGTGCTGGAAATTACGGATTTGTGCAATTCTCTTAAAAAGTGAGACCTTTGCCTCATATATTCTACATACGATGCAATCTAGACTTTCCTGTTCTAGAAATGGTCGCAGTTTAACAAAAAAGGCAACCCAATGTTATCTCCCATTACCTTAAAGGGATTCTTTTTAAGCCTGTCGAGAATAACTATACTAAAATATGATAATTTCCATAAGTATGTTTTGGTACTTTTAATTTTCAAATATATACATAAATTGGGTGTTTTATGTTCTCCATGCCGATATATAAATGTGTTGTTCCGAACGATTTTGAGATTGCAACCTCTTGGATGATTAATTATACAGCCCGTTATAATATAAAAAAACACAGTGAACTTGTAGGTAAAACCGAAATCTGGCGAATTGAAACGAAGCAAAAATTAAAAACTTCGCGTTTCCCAAGTTATATTATCGATACATTGTCAGAGTTATAAATAGTTAATAAAACACATATGTAGTGAAATGTATAATTACATTAAACATTATTTAATCATGATTAATACAAATTCCATAAAAGGTTTTAAATTGTCACAAAATCCCTTTGATGGTTGCATTATCTAGAGCAGAAATTGTGGTGTGCAGGTATGTCTGTTGTGAGACACTGAGTATAAATAGTTAGTGATTTGACATTGACTTTTAACAAGATTTAACAAGATTGCTACCTAGAGATTCAACTCTAGATGGCAGGTGGACTAGGAAGCCATTTGGCTTATCGAGACATTGCTTTCAGCATACGTACACGTCAATAACGCAAACACTTTTATGAGTGTAGTAATATATATTAATGTGTTTCATTGTCCGAATAAATGTCCGAGTAATAACGCCGACGTTTTCTCTCCCCTCTTGGCGCAGAATTAAGCATTATTGCGGTGTATTTGTGAAATAGATATCCATAGAACGTCATGGTGTTGTACGTGAAATGTTCAATTAAATGCAACAGTATATATTGTTAATGCATATTGTTCTTCGGGTAGCAGTAATATAATATAATATCCTCCCCCAAAGGTTGAATACGAAGGTAATTCAAATGCAACCATGAATTCGGATTGTATTATCAGTGTACCCACTAATTGTGTGATTTTCTATTTTTACTTTAAGAGAAATGTCCCGGTGGACAAGTTTGGGATAGATGCTTCGGAAATCCCAGATGCACTCGCACTTGCCATGTGCACTGGCCTCCATGCATAAAAATGTGTGTAGCAGGTTGTGTTTGCCCTGACAACCGTCCCATTTTCGACAAAGGGAAGTGCATCAAGCTGAGCCAATGCAGCAAAGGTTAGTTAAAAATATCGCCATGCAGCATTCTTCTTTATCAAACGTCATTGCAAGAAATATTAGAAAACAATGCATTTGATCGTATATCCACTTAACTGCTGTCGAAATATTCTGGTTGGCGATCAACCAGATTTAACAGCAAAAGTCAGATTGTCACTGTTATATTTTTCTGAGGAATCCGTTGGCACTACAAATATTATTCATTGGTTACAACCAGTGGGACTTGACGAAGCACTTTGTACAGTGTAGTCCTCCTGTAATATATTTGTCCAAGAGTGGTATTTCTTCGGATCAGACTATGTTATGAAATCGTCACAGATGAAGCGAAATATGCTGAAAATCACGGATTTGTGCAATTTTCTTAAAACAAGTGAAACCTTGGCCTCATATATTCAACATACGAAGGGAACCTTTCTTAACAGAACTTCGATGCAACCTAGATTTTCGTGGGTAAGAAACGGCCGTCATTTAACAAAATGGCAACCACACGTTATTCCCGCTTATCTTAATGGGATTCTTTATAAGGTTATAGAGAATAACTATATTAAACATGATAATTTCCATAAGTATGTTTCTGCTACTTGTAATTTGCAAATATATACATAATTGTATGTTATCTGTTCTACATGCCGATGCATCACTCTGTTTTGTTCGAATACTTTGACATTGTAGCATCGTGGATGATTCATTATACGGCCCGTTTATTATTTAAAAACAGTGAACATGTAGGTAAAACCGAAGTCTGGCGAATTGAACCGAATAGTCGTTATGCAGTTAGTAATTAATACAACAGATTTGTAATTAAATGTAGCCAGATAATTACTTTATAAAAAGATTGTATCGTGATTAATAAACATTTCACACGTTACAAATGTTTTAAATTATCAAAGAATTCCATTGATAATTGCGTTATCTAGAGCAGAAATTGTGGTGTGTATATGTATATATGTCTGTTGTGGGACACTCAGTTTAAATAGTCAATGTTTTGACTTCGCAAGCTTTCACCATACGTACACGTCAATAACACAAACGCTATTATGAGTATTGTAATAGGTATTAATCTGGTAGGTGCATCATTGTTCGAATACGAAATTAATATCCGGGTAACAGCGTCTACGGTTTCATTTCCGTGTTGGCGCTGAATTAAGCATTATTGCGGTGTGTTTGTGAAATTGATATGCACAGAATAGAACGTTATGGGCGTGTACGTCAAATATTCAATTAAATGCAACATTAAAATTTATAGTTATCATAATACATCCGTATATTTCTTCGGGTAACCTTAATAAGCTCACCCATGGGTTCAATAATAATTCTATCAGAGCCAATTCGAAGGTAATTCAAATGCGACAATGAATTGGGATTGTAGTATGTTTGTACGCACTAATGTGTGATTTTATGTTTTTACTTTAAGAGGAATGTCCCGGTGGACAAGTTTGGGATAAATGCTACGGAAACCCCAGATGCACTCGCACTTGCCAGGTGCCGAAGCCTGGATGCATAAAAACGTGTGTAGCAGGTTGTGTTTGCCCTGACAACCGTCCCATTTTCGACAAAGGGAAGTGCATCAAGCTGAGCCAATGCAGCAAAGGTTTGTTACAAATAACGCCATGCAGCATTCTTCTCTATCAAGCGCATTGCAAGAAGTATTAGAACACAATGCATTTGAGAGTTTTCCACTTAACTGCTGTCGAAACGTTCTGGTTGGCGATCAATTTGATTTAAAAGTAATAGTCAGATTGTCACTGTTATATTTTTCTGAGGAGTCCGGTGCCACTACAAATATGATGCCTTGGTAACAACTAGTGGGACTTGATGAAGTACTATGTTACAATGTAGTCCACTTATAGTATCGTTGTCCAGGTGTGGTATTTTTTCATGTTAGACAATGTTATGATATCGTCACAGATGAACAGAAATATGCTGAAAATCACGGATTCGTGCATTTTTCTTAAAACAAGTGAGACCAATGCCTCATATTATATTCTACATACCTTTCGTAACAGAACTTCGATGCAACCTATATTTTACTGGGCTAGAAACGGCCGTCATTTTCCAAAATGACAAACACGTTATTCCCGCTTATTATAAAGGGATTCTTTGTAAGCTTATCGAGAATAACTATACTAAATCATGATACTTTCCATAAGTATATTTCTGCTACTTGTAATTTGCAAATGTATACGTAAATTGGGTGTTATCTGTTCTACATGCCGATACATAATTGTGTTGTTGCGAATAACTTTGAGATAGCAGCCTCGTGGATGATTACTTATACAGCCCGTTTCTTATAAAAAAAACCCAGTGAACATGTAGGTAAAACCGAAGTCTGGCTAATTGAACAGAATAATCGTTATACAGATAGTACTCGTGTAGCAAAATCTAAAAACTACGTTCACGGAAGTATTTTCTCGATATATTGTAATAGTTATAAATAACTAATATAACACATTTGTAGCGAGATAATTACATTATAAACACATTTTATCATGATTAATAAACTGTCCATACATTACAAAAGGTTTTAAATTATCAAAGAATTCCTTTCAAAATTGCGTCATCTGGAGCAGAAATGTTGGTGTGTATATATGTTTGTTGTGGGACACTGAATTTAGATAGTCAATGCTTTGACTTCGCAAGCTTTCACCATACGTACAGGTCAATAATGCAAACGCTATTATGAATATAGTAATAGGTATTAATTTAATATGTGCGTCATTGTTCGAATACGACATTAATGTCCGAGTAACAACGTCGACGTTTTCCGTCCCATAATTAAGCATTATTGCGGTGTATTTGTGAAATTGATATACAAAGAATATAACGTCATGTACGTGAAATATTCAATTAAATGCAACATTATATATTGATTATATCCGTGTTGTTCTTCGGGTAACCGTAATATGCTCACCCATAGGTTCAATACGGCTATCCAGAGCCAATACGAAAGTAATTCAAATGCGACCATCAATTGGGATTGTATTATGCGTGTACGCACTAATGTGTGATTTTGTTTTAATTTTAAGAGACATGTCCCGGAGGACAAATTTGGACTGATTGCTACGGAAACCCCAGATGCACTCCCACTTGCCACGTGCCGAAGCCTGGATGCATAAAAATGTGTGTAGCAGGTTGTGTTTGCCCTGACAACCGTCCCATTTTCGACAAAGGGAAGTGCATCAAGCTGAGCCAATGCAGCAAAGGTTAGTAACAAATAACGCCATGCAGCATTCTTCTTTATCAAACGTCATTGCAAGAAGTATTATAAAACAACGCATTTGATCGTATATCCACTTAACTGCTGTCGAAATGTTGTGGTTGGCGATCAACCTGATTTAACAGCAATAGTCAGATTGTCACTGTTATATTTTCTGAGGAATCCGTTGGCACTACAAATATTATTACTTGGTTACAGACAGTGGGATTTATGACTCACTTTGTTACAGTGTAGTCCTCCTGTAATATATTTGTCCGGAAGTGGTATTTCTTCAGGTCAGACTATGTTAAGATATCGTTACAGATGAAGCGAAATATGATGAAAAACACGGATTTGTGCAATTTTCTAAAACAAGTGAAACCTTTGCCTCATATATTCAACATACCAATGGGACCTTTCTTAATAGTACTTCGATGCAACCTAGATTTTCGTGGGTATGAAGCGGCCGTCATTTAAGAAAAAGGCAACCACACGTTATTCCCGCTTATCTTAAAGGGATTCTTTGTAAGCTTATAGAAAATAACTATATTAAAACATGATAATTTCCATAAGTATTTTTCTGTTATTTGTAATTTGCAAATATATACATAAATTGTGTGCTATCTGTTCTACATGCCGATGCATAACTGTGTTGTTGCGAGTTACTTTGAGATTGCAGCCTCGTGGATGATTCATTAGACGGCCCGTTTATTGTTTAAAACAGTGAACATGTAGGTAAAACCGAAGTCTGGCGCATTGAACCGAATAGTCGTTATGCAGATAGTACAGCGAAGCAAAATAGAAAAATTGCGTACGCGGAAGTATTTTCTCGATATATTGTCGTAGTTATAAGTAATTAATACAACACATTTGTAATGAAATGTAGCCAGATAATTACTTGATAAATTGATTTTATCATGATTAATAAACATTCCACACATTACAAAAGGTTTTAAATTATCAAAGAATTCCTTTGATAATTGCGTGATCTAGAGCAGAAATTGTGGTGTGTGTACATATGTCTGTTGTGGGGCACTCAGTTTAAATAGTCAATGTTTTGACTTCGCAAGTTTTTACCATACGTACACGTCAATAATGCAAACGCTATTATGAGTATTGTAATAGGTATTACATTTATTTGGTATGTGCGTCATTGTTCGAATACGACCTTAATATCCGGGCAACAACGTCTACGTTTTCCTTCCCGTGTTGGCGCTGAATTAAGCATTATTGCTGTGTATTTATGAACTTGATATGCACAGAATAGAACATTATGGTACCGTACGTGGTAATTATGAATTTACCATGCAATAATATTGGAGATAGTGTCCATATCATGTGAAATTAAATATCACATTATATAATAATCATGTTCGTATTGCATCCGTGTTGATGTTAGGATAGCTGTAATATCTCCAGCCAGAGGCTCAATACGGCTCTCCAGACGCTAATACGAAGGTAATTCGAATGCGACCTTAAATTAGCATTATATTATGAGTTTGCACACTGATGCTTCTTTCGTTTATTTTAGCGAAATGTCCTGGTGAACAACGTTTGAGTCATTGCTACGGCAACCCCAGCTGCACACGCACTTGCCATAAACCCAATCCGATGTGCCCAAGATCGTGTGTTCCCGGTTGTACATGTCCTAGCTACCGTCCCATTTTCGACAAAACCAATGGAAAATGCATAAAGTTGAACCAATGCAGCAAAGGTTTGTTACAAATAACGGCCATGCAACATTCGTCTGTATTAAACGCCATTGTAAGAAGTATTAGAAACGAACGCATTAGATCGCATGTTCATTTAACTCGCTGTTGAACTGTTCCGCTGATTCTGTTCTGGTTGACAATCAACCTGATATAAGTAATAGTCCGAGAACTCCGATTTCACCACACGTAGTTTGTTACAATGAAGTCCACCTACAACATCATTGTCCAGCCGTGACATTTCGTCAGGTAAAATTATATAGCGACGTGGTCATATATCAACCGGAATGTGCTGAACATAAAGGAGTTCTGCACTTTTAATAAAAAGACCCTTGCCTCACATATTCTATATATCGAGGGCACGTTTCATAAAACGAATTAGATGCAATCTAAACTTCCCCGTGCTATAGATATCTATCATTTAATAACAGAAAAATGACATTTGTTGATGTTTAATTCCTATAATTACTTGCTGTGCTACTTTTATTTTGAAAATGTATACATGACTTGGGTTGTATCTGCTCTACACGCCGATACATAATTGTGTTGTTGCGAATTACTTTGAGCTTTCTACCTCGTGAATGATTAATTGTGCAGCCCGTTTATAATGAATATTCAACAACACACAGTGAACCACGCAATGACCATTGACTTTAAAACCAGTGAACTCTGTAGGTAAAACTGCTGTCGAACTGTTGCGCCGCTTCTGTACTGGTTGGCGATCAACATAATCCGTTGGCACTACACATATTATTCATTGATTACAACCAGTGGGACTTGATGCAGCACATTGTTACTGTGTCGTCCACCTGCAGTATCGTTGTCCAGCAGTGGTATATATTGAATTAACACTATTTGCGACATCGTCATGTATAGATGACCCGAACTCTGCTGACAATAACGAATATGTGCCCTTTTCTTTAAAAATCCGATATCTTTGACTCATACATCCTTTGTTAAGGCTTCGCAACACCCTGGGTTTATCTTGTTTGACGGAATTTGTTTTCCCGAATTTCCACTTTCGAAAAATTCATTATAATATATTTATCTAACTTTCGAGATGTATACGCTGTTACTATGCACGAATACGATAAATGCTTAGAAAACATGATTTAGCGGGTGTCCTACTAAACTGTTCATTATGTTTATATGCAATATAGCAGCGCCAATCGAAAAATCGCACGGTTTCGATCGCGTGTCGTCTTATTGCAAACTAGCAGACAGCTTCACTATCGCACTGCATGTTGCTGTCACTGGTTTTTCGTAAATACCCGCCCGTTTCCGTGATATTCCAGTCGGAATGATCAATATAATAATAATCTGGCCAAACCCGCCCGTCTACGGCAGTGATTAGATAAAACGTCCACGTGACTGGCTGTGCGCGCGCTAATTAATCGAAGTGCGCTGTAGCGCTTTCAATTTTCCGGGCGTTAAAAACGTTCCGGTTGACGTTTCTGCGCATGCGCGATGTATGTAAAATCATCAATGTGCAGCGAAAAGACAAAGCATTTATGGTATAAATATTACGGGTTGTTCGTTAGGAAGTATATAACCTCTCAGCAAAGTTATTTGTCGCAAATTAACACGAGGCAAACAAGTTTCGAGGCATATTTTGATAGCAAGCGTAAATCACGTGACAGTAGTGCGCCATAATCCGTAATAGTGATTGATAAAAAAAAACGTAATATTGTATTGCTTTGAACGACATTTTAAGAAACTTTTCACAGTAATCATCACAGGTAAGTTAATGAACAGCTCGTGGCATTTATACCGAAAATGCTTTGTTGTTTCGCTGGACATTGATGATTTTACATTTATTGCGCATGCGCAGAAACGTCAACCGGAACGTTTTTAACGTCCGGAAAAATGTAAGCGCGACAGCGCAAACACGACACCGCTTGTTTACAATCGACATCGTACTACGCAATTTTCTCCGCTGTTCTCACACTTGGAGGCCATGTGTTTGGAAAGTTGACCAGAAAGACACTAAGTCGATACTACATGACAGCATTGCAAGCTCACCTACATGACGACAACTGCATGCAGAATGCGACCTTGCATCGTTCGACCATTGTTCGTTTTTCTACATATGAGAAAACCCAGCACGACCGGTACACGGTGGGATTTCGCAGCTGGTGCTTTTATCAGAAAACACTCGCCACCGGAAAGGAACCAGGTCCGCACCAGACGAATGTGGGTACATCACTTGCGTCCGATGTCGCGGAACAGGTGAAGAAGTTGTGCATCCGGCTAGCTCATGTGGACCTCCTCAAGCGGTGCACACTGTACAAAACGCAGAATGCCAACGACAATCTCCATTCTGTTGAAAGGAACAAATGCCCAAACACGACTTTCGTTGGGCCTGAGCGCACTGTTGATATTGACCTTCACATAATAGGTATAACTGAATAGTGCGCCACCACCGATATATCAGATGCCGATTTAGGAATGACAGGATACGTCATGTTTAGGAAAGATAGAATAGGAAGAAGGGGTGGTGGCGTAATTTTATATATTAAAGAATCCATCTAGGCTGACGAAATAAAATTAGAAAAAGAAGCAGAATGTGAAGAAGCTGTCTGGTGTAACATAGTTACAGGAAACTCAACATTAACTGTTGAATTAGTTTATCGATGTCCAAACATAAATATAGACGAGAATGAGAAAGTCCAAAACGCTATAAAGGAAGTGAGTAAACGTGACTGTATAATTATGGGGGATTTTAACCATGTGGAAACCTCTACAGAATGGGAATGAGGATCAAAACTGTTTAACTTTAGTACAAGATAGTTTCTTTACTCAACATGTGTTAGAACCAACCAGGGGCGAGAACATATTGGACATAGTTTTGAGCTCACATAAGGAATGTGTTGATAATGTCAATATATGTGGGGTGTAGTGATCACAACCAGATATAGTATATCATCAAAGTAAAAGGAGAACGGAATCGAAAAATACGGTACAGGGAAAGAATGTTCACAAAGGAAGACATAAGGACATGAGGAAATATTTAGCAAAGATAGACTGGACTAACACACTGGAGAATAAGACAGCAACAGAATGCTGGAATATCTTAAAGAGTGGAATTGACTGCAGTGTCGATACATTTGTCCCCTTGAAAAAAACCAGGGGATACGGTCAACAAATTAACACTTATCGAAAGAAGCCATTAGAAAAATCATATAAAAGCAAATGATGTGGAAGACATATAAACATACTGGAAGTGACGAAGATTATGCCATTTAGAAAGAAGCACTTAACCAAGCCACAGCTGAAATAAGAAATACAAAGAGAGGCTATGAACAACAATTTGCTTTTCATATAAAACATGACAGCAAGAGTTGTTATGCTTATGTTCGAAGTAATCAGAAAGTTCAGGATAAGAAGGTAATGATTGAAACATAACAACATAGGGATTATTAATGGCAGAACACCTAAATGAGTACTTTAGTTCGGTGTTTACCAGAGAAGATGTCAGTGCATTATCAATACCAGAGACTAAATTGGAGACTACTGGAAATTGCAGAACAAATTAGAATACCGCTTGCAACAGTGTTCAATTTGTCATTAGAGGAGGGAGTAGTTCCGCCGTTAGAATGGAAAGAAGCAAACATCATACCAGTATTTTAAAAAAAGATGAAGAAAAAAGTCAGAAATATAAACCAGTGAGTTTAACATCGGTGATTTGCAAACTATTAGAAAGACTAATTAAAGATCACTTGGTTTGTGTTCTTGTTAAAAATAACTTGATAAATCTATCTCAACATGGGTTTCTAAAAGCGAGGTCTTGCTTAACAAATACGTTATGTTTTTTGGAAGATGTCACAAAGTGGGTAGATGAGGGATCACCCGTAGATATAATATGCCTAGATTAAAAAAAACCTTTGACAAAGTGCCACATCAAAGATTACTACTTAAACTAAAGGCCCATGGCATAGGAAATTGTATGATTAACTGGATACAAAAATGGTTTATTGATAGAAGATAGAGTAGTAGTTGATGGGGAGGTTTCAAAGTGGAAATCGGTTTTGAGTGGAGTACCGCATGGATCATTATTGCGACCTATTTTATTCTTAATATATATCAATGATTTGGATGATGATATAACAAGCAAGGTGTTAATGTTTGCGGACGATACAAAAATGTTTAGAACAATTAAAAGTGATGCAGATAGACAGCAATTACAAGATGATATGAATAAGTTGACCGAATGTTCTGAGAAGTGGCAAATGCTGTTTAATTTTGGGAAGTGTAAGTGCCTTCACACAGGACATGGGAATGAAGACGCACAATATCAATGGTGAAGTGATACTGTACTAAATACTACCGTACACGAAAATAACTTAGGGTTAACTATTAGTGCTGATATGAAGGTATCAGAGCCTTGTGGAATTGCAGCAGCGAATGGAAACTAAATTGTTGGATTAATGAGGCGAAATATAGTGTACAAGGAAAAAGAACTAATAATACCGCTGTATAAAACAATAGTTAGGCCTCATTTAGAATATTGCATACAGGCATGGAGGCCATATCGCAAGAAGGATATTGATATGCTAGAAAGAGTACAAAGGAGAGCAACCAAAATGATACAAAAACTCAGGTAATATTAGTTATGAAATGCGTCTAAAAGAATGTGGATTAACCGCACTAGAAACCAGGAGACTGGGAGGAGATCAGATAGAAGTGTTTAAAATATTGAGTGGGTATGCAATTATTGACATATATATTTTGTATCGTTTCAGGAAGAGAGAAGGACTAGAGGACATGGAATTACATTAGCAACGAAGCAGTGTAGACTAGATATTAGAACATTCTCATGTTCACAAAGACCAGTAAATGAATGGAACAAATTATAAGCTGATTGTGTAGGTTTATATAAGCTGATTGTGTGGTAGTGTTAATGTGTTTAACAATAAAATCGACATATACCTAAGAAGGGCGGGGTATACTTAGATAGATAGGTTGGACTCTCGATAAGCCAAAGGACTCCCTAGTCCACCTGCCATCTAGAGTTTATTCTCGTGGTGGCAATCTTGTTAAATTTTGTTAAATATATTTAGAGATCATGTGAGTGTGTTTCTTATTGCGTAGATCTCAGAACTATTTATTAACCAAATGCATTGACATGTTCAGGACTTCTCCATAATACTGCTCCTCATGACAATATTTTCAAATATTCGTCGATGTTTTGAAACAAGTATTTCTATAACAAAAAAACAATTGTTAAATTATAAAAACATCGATCTTAAAATATACTATGTATCCAGAAAAGTTCAGTAGATTTGGCCAATCCATTATGCAGATCTGTGATTTCAGCGGATGCCATTGGAATTTAAAATGGCCGCCCCGATAAGGATTAAAAGGGGGTCCAAAAATAAATATAAATATACGCATTCCTTTTAAAATATCATTCAGATTGTCAAAACATTTCAGCAGCATGCCATGACAACTAACAATACTACATTTCACCATATTGCGTTGCCATGGATGCAATCTAGATTTTGCTGCTAAAAAAGGCGCTCAATGAAAATGGCCTCTAGGTTCTATGTTCCCGTTTTTAGACCGCTGTTCAACTATTTCGCAACTTCAGTTCTGATTGGCGACGAACACATGTTTTGATATGTCTAATAAACGTATATACACTCTTACACTGAACATAGGTGGTGCATATTTTGAAACAGTAGATTAATTTTACTTTCTAGGATTTACTATAGAAAGTAATCTAAATTGGAGAAAACACTCTGAGAAAATGTCAATTAAGTGTTCAAAATAATTGGCATACTAAACAATTAAAATCTGTATTACCATTATATATAAAAACGTTATTATATAACACCTTAATATTATCATACATAAATTATTATATCATGATTTGGGTATATCAATATAATTAATAGTATCTAAAAGCGGGTTGTGCGAATAATAACTTTAATTACATAACTCGCGTACGGAACCACATTTCTAAAATAAAACGTAAAGTACGAAAAGTAGAAGATATATTAAAATTACAAAAATTAAAATGGTACCTTGAATATATTCGTATGTTGTTACCGCCTTACGTACTAAACTGGTGAATTACACCAATTATTAATATGCACAATTATAATATTCGTGTAATACGCATATGGAATTAAGCATGACTTTATAATGGAATGTCAACCTTCCACATATTATACATGACATCTCTGATATAATCAAAAACGAAATGAACATTCATATGTTGCTTGGCTTTATATTATGGAAAACATGGTTGATTAATAACTACAGAGATATATGTACCTTATCAAATTGTTATGCATGTCAACTAAATCAATACATCAAGTATTTGATGAAATTCGTTATGATTACCACACCTCCACAGAACCACACTTTTTCTCTCTTCAAGTAAATACGTCCAAATAAGCATACGACGTTTGTATAAACGACCATAATATTTAATTTCACCATGAAATTATGGTGGCTCTTATGATAGCTACATGGTTGTCTTAATAGGAGCTACCTAAACCAGTTTGTAAAGTGATTTGATTTATTTGAGTTATTATATAACACCTTAATATTATCATACATAAATTATTATATCATGATTTGGGTATATCAATATAATTAATATTATCTAAAAGCAGGTTGTGCGAATAATAACTTTAATTACATAACTCGCGTACGGAACCACATTTCTTAAAAAAACGTAAAGTACGAAAAGTAGAAGATATATTAAAATTACAAAATTAAATGGTACTTGAATATATTCATATATATATATATATATATATATATATATATATATATATATATATATATATATATATATATATATATATATATATATATAGTTACCAATACTAAAGTGGCGAATTACACCAAGTATTAATATACACAATTATTGTAATAATATACGTGTGATGTGCATGTGGAATTAAGTATGACTTTGTAATGGAATGTCAACCTTACACATACTATACATGACATATCTGATATAATCAAAAACGAAATTTGCATTCACATGTTGCATGGTTTTATGTTATGTAAAACATGTTTCATTAATAACTACAGTGATATACGTACCTTATCAAATTGTTATGCATGTCAACCAAATCAATACATAAACTATTTATTGATATTAAATCCGAATTGACCTTCGGGTAGCCGAAATAACCACAGCTCAATACGGCTATCCTGAAGCCAATTCGAAGGCAATTCAAATGCGACCAAACATTGGCGCAGAGTGGAGTAGCTTGGCTAAATTCATGTACACTGTATACCAGTGAGATTTATCGTGTTTATCATGTATGCAATTTAGTAATTTATTTATATTAACTATTCATGTTTTAAAATTTTTATTGACATATTATGGCATATTTTGACAATTGTTCAGTCACTTGTACTGGCTATTTTCTGTTATGCTACACTTATACATGATGTAACCTATAATTTTAGTTAATCTTTTTCTACACATATATGTATGATAATTACTTGTATGGCTATTTATGTGTATGTATCAACAATGGGTTTTAACCTGAAATGGACGTATTCGTAGTAACATTATATTATGAGTGTGCGCACTAATGCTTCATTTGTTTTTAAGCGAAATGTCCCGGTGAACAACGTTGGAGTAGATGTAGCAGCACTCCCAAATGCCAACGGACTTGCAAAAATCCACGGCCGAAATGCCCAAAAATATGTGTCCCTGGCTGTGCTTGTCCAGCCAACCGGCCCATTTTCGTCAAAGCCAAAGGTAGATGCGTCAAGTTGAGGTATTGCTAGGTACGTGTCCAGGAGCGTTATACAGAATTCGTCTTCTGTGTTAAACATCAATCACCTAGCCTCCTGTCCCTCTGTTTCGCCGTTACTCATCTGGTTGGCATTCAAGATGCTAAGTGTAAACCAGGTTACAGCAGTTGTCTATCCGAAATATCCGGTGGCCCATCACATGGAGCCCTTTGGTTAAAACCAGCGGGATTATTGACGCACTTTGACACTGTAAATTCCACCTGAAATTTCTTTCACGGGGCATATTTTAAATGTCTGCCAAATTTAATCTACTCGTGTCTAAATAGCTGCTTCACCTAGAACAATAACTGTGTTGTGCTGGTGTATGTCTCAGAGGACAACGAGTTCAGGTATTACATGTTGGGCTTATCCGATTTTATCATCCGCCATTTTCAAAGATGGTGTTCGGTACTACAAATGTCACTCAATCTCAAAAGCTGCTTCATACAGAGCAATTTTTAATGCTATTGGAAAATGTTGTATATAGCAATGTTATGTTTGAAATTGTTCGACATTTATATATCACCGCACATGCATAGCAGCGTGAAACGCAAGTTGGCTCTTAACACTGGCACTCTTTTATGCTGCCGTTCAGCCACACTTGACGACCGCACGGCATGCCGTACCTGCATCAGCCACTATACCTCACATGCAATCCCTGTTCTAGTCCAATGAACTCTTTAGAACATGCTACATCTAGCACTGACTGCCCCAATACGTGATCAGCCTGGCAGTCTACTCGGAGCTAATACAGCTACGAGGGAGTCGAATGTGTAAGTCTTCCCTGCTGGTGCATGGCCTCGCCACAGACAAGACTCTAGTTTGACCTCTTGTTGGTATTCTGATTCTGATTCTCAATACGAGTAGACCCAGCTCATTAGCTTTATCAGGCAAGATAAGTAAGAGAAAAAACCTGATTAAAAACAGAAGACCTTCAGAGGAATTTGGCGCCACCTCGTTATTCTAGGTCCGCCAGGGAATAAAGGCTTGCCTTTATATTTGTGCTTACCAAATAGGTAACTATTTTACATAGACAAATCATTCTAAAAAAATCCTAACAGGAATTCACAGCTGAAAAACGTTTTTCTGAAATAAAATCATTGAAACGGCAATACTTTCAGTGACCTAGGTTTCCAGGAAACGTAAACAACATGGTCAAATATTAGTTGTATCATGTAAGGGGCCTAGGAGAAGGAAAACTCTGATTTAAAATAAACGGCTATCAGAGCAGACTGGCGCCATCTCGACATTCCAACAACGACATGTCTGATGGAACATAAGCTGGCTGTACAACGGACATGTCGAGGCCTGGGTTTTGAACGACCCGCGAACGTGGAAGCGAAGCGCAAAATGGGTTATCGGTGCACCTTTAAAACACCATCTGAGATGGTAGCCAGCGATATTTCGAATGTCCGAATAAAAGAACAAATGTTTTGGCATAAACATCAAACCATGACAATGAAGAATTAGATGAGTTATATGAAGAGATCAAATTGTGTTAATATGACGACCCCAAAGAAGGATCATCATCATACAACGGCAAAAGAACGCCAAAGACGACCATGACATGGAACAGTTGGGAAAAAGAAAGGGGGATTCGTCTTCTAGATCTTGCAGACAATCAATTTCCGGAACAAATACAGTATATATCAATGTCCTTACTAACAAGTAAGTCCGCAAAACTGCTAGGGTGGCACGGGTCTGACAGAGGACACAATCTTGAGTCACGGACAACATCCTTGACGTACCTGGCATAATCAAAGACTTGAAGAATAGCAAGCATTGCAATACAGACTCACATGAGCCGTATTGGAATGAGGGAAATGAAAGCAGCGGAAGAACAATTGATTTAGAAGCAGTACATATACAGATAAGGACTGGCTCGGTCTAACAGCAAGCAAGCCTTCAAGACACTGAAGATCCATAAGAAACCGCGACAAACAGAACGCCAGTCTTAGAAGACAAAGCATTTCTAACAGCGAATGCCGATATCATAAAGAGAATATTGTCAGGTATTATAAAAGTATTCACCCCTACACCATCCTGCTGCAGACTGAACGGGCCACACAGGGAGATCCCGACTCCCTACCTATTTTGAGGGAACAAGTGGAAAATGGTAGAAGCCACACGTCATCTTTCAGTAGAGAAGTCACCATAAACAAACAACATTCCAGCGGAGCTGCGCAAATAGGATGATGGATTAGTTACTGCATTGACACTCATTGGCCAGAACAATTGTGACTTGAAAACAGTAACTAAAAGAATGGACACTATCCCATTGTCCCAGTACCTAATAAATGAAATATCAGGAAGTGCCAAAACTACACCATTAACCCTACTAGCCGATCATGATCCAGCTGTTGTATGGGTGGGTTATTGGCTTAACAATTACAAACGTAAAATACATATTTGCTTAAAGGTGGACAAACTAAAATAGTGTTCAATGGCATACCATCGGGTTGATTGTATCATAAATGCAAGGGTAATGTAATAGTATTATTTATAATGTCGCTACACATAAACAATGTGATTTTAAACAATGAGGAAATACACCTGTCACGAAACTATGTTCGTTTGTTATTATGTATACTCAGGTGTCCATTAAATACGAGTATTTATTTCTTGTTGTAGGTAGTGGCAGCACTACACAGATTTGTTCTGCTCAAAACGACGTGGCTCATGAACCGTATTAAAATCACATAAATGAATGTTGTAGTGATGTTCTCTGGTAGAAATTAAAGCTTGCGTATATGCACACTACTAATGTTGTTGGTTCTCGGTTCTTAGGCTAATTGTTGATGGAGGTAACGGGGAAAGAATAGTTATAGACAAAGAGGCACAGGTACAGATCGATTCAAGAATCACGGCCTGTCTCACCACAAATAATCAGAGAAGAGAACAACACTTCTTAAGTTATGCAGAATATTTATTTCAGCGGCAGGCAATATGTGTATCACTACAATGAGCACAATACACCAGTTCACGTTGATTCAACTTCAGCACACCACATAATCAAGTGGACAAACGGCACATCATCATCATGTTATAACATTTCACCCGCAGTACTACGTTCAGGTTAACGTTCGTTTTCTTCACAATCTGCATACATCCATCCTCGTTCATGCTTCCGTATCATATGCAAGACAGGTCTACGTGTATATGCATAGACAGAACAATAGCAATACATGATAAAACTGAAAGAAGTGTGTATGTGTTTATGTACGCATGTACAGGATGTATGTATATATGTATGTATATACAATGTGTATGTATGTATCTATGTATATATGTACATATGCATGAATGCAACTATGTATGCATGTGAGTGTTTGCCAGTTCACTCGGTTGTTTGAATGAGTACCTGGCTATAGACAATGGTGGATGTGTTGTGCAAATAGTCGTCGCGCATGAATTGCAACTTCCCCTGAAGATGGGACAGTATTGAAGAGGTACGTTATGGAGTAAAATGTAAAGGGATTTGAACAGTCAAACATAATAGTTAGTGTGTGCTATAAGATGAACGTGCTTATTAACTTGCCTGCCTGCGTATGTGCGTGCGTGTGTTGGTGTGTGTTAGTGTGTGCGTGTGACAATATGTATGTACAATATATGTATAGATGCATGCATAAATAAGCATAACATAGCTCAGCTTCAGTTAATTAACTGTGGTAGTTCTTTATAAAGATACGGTGTTCATTGATAATCTTAAACGCGCGCAACCTGCAGATGGGTGCGCAATATACTGATCGAGCTTTGTGTGATTTATACAATAGTGTCTGACGATTGCGTAGCATAGTCGAATATACCGCCGTTATTACTTGGCTGTTTGATATTTACATGTTTTAATTATACTAATGGCAGCAAGACTATGCATATTGCTGTAACTATTAAAGTTCTACTTCCACGTGTTCGGAACCCTACATTCTACTGAATGAAGCCACTCCACCACATGATAACTGGTCCAAACTAGCATATGCATCCTTCGGCAACACCTCATCTTCTCTTTTGATGAATAGCATTTATTCATCGTATAGGTTGTTTTGTGTAGTGCTATACACATATATTATATAATTTCAAATAGCCTTATCAAATGTTTAGCTTGAACGTATTATATACAATGCGCAACTGCCTATATGTGAATTAATGCAGTTACAATTGTGTTATGTTGTTTTTATTCCTCTTGAAATCTACCATGTGATCTTTAGTTATACTTTCTAATCATTTTCAAATTACATATGTTAAACTCACTGGTCTGTAGTTTACAGATTTATTCGTGAACGTTTCTTTTAAATAACGGTGTGATGATTGCTTCTTCTGATTCTAAAGGACGTTTTTGAAATGAAAAGAAATGATGAAATGTATTTGCTGGAATACTGTGATTAAATAAGTTCGTGTAATTGTACAATCGTACATGTGCGTGCATACATACATACCTGGGTACGTTACTGAGCCATTCTTCAAAAAGTCTGACACTTTGGTTTTAAGTTTCCACGCATTATAAGTTTCTTATTTGTTACTTCACATTTCAATTAGAAACATCATTGAATTCATTTCGGCGAGTTCTTTCAGGCCAGGTGTACATATCCCATTGTTTCTAAAAAAGAATGTATGCAAATTCCTGCTTCTCATACACAAAACAGCCAAATACGCTTTCCACGTTTTGATTTTTAGGTACAAGTAAAATTAAAAAATAATGGAATTATTTTAATGTATCGTAGCACATCTAAGACAAGGTATATATACTAACCGAATACACTGTATTGTAGTCCACTTCAATGATTAATTATACCGACAAACCATCATTTGCTAATAAGCCCATTTATTTTGTTACGCCTGATACCAAACTTCAATGTCGTCGAGACAAAATGGTAAAAGTCATATCATTACCGCTAGAATATACGATGTATGCGACATAAGCGAAAAGCATTGTGCGTGTAAATAAACTATATTTGGTTGGAAAATTGCATTTCCAACGCCAACTGTCAGACTTTTTGGAAAATGGCCGTACTGTCTCTCCTCCATAAGTGTGTGTATGTACCTAAGTTGATGTTTACGCGCGGACATACGTACGTTTGTGAAAACATGCGTGAGAACATGCGTGTATTTCGTATGTTTGTTGCTGGCCATATTTTCAATAGCAACCGTTAAAATAGTGTACTTATTTTAATAAGTATGTCATTACGGTTTAGTACGTACAATCAGGGCTTCTGTTGTCACACGTGTAAACATGATATCACTGTTAAGATATAACATGACTAAGACAACTACTCTCGTTCTGGACTTTCTACATTGCTATGTACGAAGTGTCAAATATTATCACATATAATTTCGTAATGTGTCACGGAACAAGTAAAACCTTTTCCCTGAATGCTAACAAGTGACTACCCTTTAGACCTCAAGTCGGCCGTAGCCGGCCGGCTGTTTACTCCTCAAGTCGGCTGTACCCGGCCATACATATTAGCATCCGAGTTTGATCTGTTCCAGAGGCGCTCTCTGGAGGATACTTTTGAAACACATTTTACTTGAAGGGTTAACATATCGGCAATGCATTGTGTGTAGTTATGGCTACCGGTGCTATTCAAGTTTACGGAGTTTCATGCATGTTTTCGAAGTGCCCTATTTTTTGGGTTAGCAAAATGGCGTCGGCTGGTCAGATTCATTTGATTGCAGAAGAAGTCTTCCAAAGTGTTTGCTATTCAAGCCGTTTCACGCATCGAATATGTGACTTTTAGTCGATGATTCATTTCGAAGATCGTTGTTGTTGTCGGGGAAGTTCGTCGGTCGAGCTCATTTTGTAAACACACTACGTCTATGTGAGACGAGTCCCATACTCTGTGTCCTATATTCTTGCACAAAGACAGTATGCTCAACTAGGATATAATTCAATGATCGGGTAGTTGTATTATAATTATTGTAGTATTTATAAATGGTGTAACTTGCGGGACTGTTCTGTTGTTTATTTGCTGAGGTTTCGACCGAGGCTGGCCGGGGTGGTAGCGGAAACACTTGGCCGCTGTACTGTGACTGGGCACTAGCTTCTCATGTTGTCAAGTATGCTTCCATTATATTCGAGTATATGCAATATTACTATACAAGGTATTATAATAATATTGGTACCAATGTGTAGGTAATTACACTGTCTTTCAAATAAACACAACATGTAGCAGTAAGAAATGAAGCCTTAAAAAGTTACGTTACGTAATATATCATGTTATAGTAAAACATTGATATACTGGCACACCTGTTGTATTATGGTCATCTTTTTTAATTAATGAGAAAGCATATCTACATCCAATGTGAAGGTAATTATATGCCCTTTAAAATAATGTTAACTTGCAATAATGGAAATTCAATAATAAAAGACCTACGCCCCCAAAACGGACACCCCTGTCATTTTTCGGAATCTGACCTACTTTTCTGAGGAACCAGGGGCTTTACCCAAAAAATGGCTGAGGTCTAAAGGGTTAATTAAATTTAAAAGTTACATTATGTCATTATTAAGAACATGTTTGGTTACACAATTGTTGTATGTGTTTCATCTTGCAAGAAACATGGTAACAAAATTACATTTTTATAACGAAATTGCGATAACAAAGTAACAATATATATTCTTGTAAACCACAACAGAGACAATAGGAACCTAGGTATGACTGCGGTCAGTACAGACATTGTGACAACGTTTCAATGCATATTGCATGGATTCCTTAGACACAACCTGTGAAAACTATCCACTCAGCTGAATCAGATGGACCTTTAAAGCGACTATCTTATTGTCTCACAGTACACGTGTAAGAGGAGCATCCTATTCCTAAGCTGGGGTTTTTGCTACAGGGCGAACGCGTGTGAAAGATGATGCAAAGCGGTTGTATGAGTCAACTTTGCTGGGCACTGAACCACACTAAGTAATTAAAAATTAAATTCGGTCAAACTAGGGAACCTTAAACTAAGTGCTCCTTTCGTGATTAGGAGCAAGCAAGACCTCTTTCAGGATATTAGTGCAGGTTGTTTCAGATAAGGATGTTGCGAAATTATATATTCCCCGATTCATTATTGATTCAACAATCCATGGCTACCTCATCGATTTGTTCGTGTCAAACAACAGTGTGCACGATCATCACACCTGCAGCTGCAAAATATGTTCATGTTAAGACGTACAACACGATCTTTGGCCAGCACGTATTTGCTTACAGGGACGCGAAACTTAAGGACAGCATCCTGGAATGTATAAAAAAAGTGAATAGTGCATAAACCTCTAAAACACACAGGTTTCTCGTGAAAGATGTGTACAATTGCATTCAGTTCCCGAAAGATATGTCTGAGTGATTGTTTGCATCATATATATAAATGTAGAGGGATCGCCGACTCCGAATGGCGGAAAAATATGTTCGAATTTCGCAGCGCCCTCACCGGGAGTCATAGAAAGTCGAAACCATGGACGCTCACTTTCCAACAGTTGCAACATGGAAATGCATTTTATACCAATTTCCGAACTTAAGGATGTACTTGAGTTAAGATTAAATCGGAAAATTATCATATAATATGGATAGTTTATTGTCAATTTTTGTTTTAAAACGGAGACATACATTAAGTCATGCGAAAGACCAAAACAATACGAGCGATATTATAGGCATCACTCACGGTCTAGTATCACTCGTTTTCAATACCATTCGATTAGGATACAAATATTGAATTAAGATCAAAGTGTTGCCATATAGTGCCAAGTTTACCATGATGTTACACATATATATATATATATATATATATATATATATATATATATATATATATATATATATATATATATATATATGGGTAGATTGACATAGTTTGTATATGTGGGCATGCCGTATGTCTGCTCAATAGGCAGAACAGCCAAAACAGCGCCATCTTGGCATTGAATTCGATCGAACGTCCCGCGAAGTTCCATCGACTGTAAATGACATTAAAATAAACATTTGCTTTCATATTGACGGACATGTTATATGATGTCAATATTTAACTGTATGTGAAGTAGCAGTTTCGTGTGATGTATACGGTGAGCTGTAGATGATTTTAAACGTCTGTTCCGGCATCGAGCCAGCACACCTGTCACGGGCCACCAGTCGACGTTCCATCGGCTGTAAATGTACATTAATGTACACATTATGCCTTCACATTGACGGCCATGTCAGACTGTATCCATATGTAGCTATCTGTGAGGCTTCGGAGTCATGCGAGTTCAACAGCTGATTGTAGAATGATTTAAACAAGCGTTCCGCAAAATGTACCGCAAAACGTTCCGCATGTTATACACATCAAGAATAGGCCATGTAAGTATCGCACTCGTAAACGAGGTTGGGGCACTTGGGGGCAGGAATTCCATATTCTCATGTTAACATACAGGACTTGGTTTTCTTTTTGGTTGTAAAAATCGAACTGTTCCCAAATAGCGTAGTTCAGTTACTGGGTCCGAAGGATTATTACAAGCATAAGCAATGGAACGTTTTGCCGGTAACAATGATCACGGAAATCATGAATTTTAATCGATTATTATGCTTATGGTGGTTTCCATGGCATTATTAGCAGCAAGTACTTGTGTTGGCGATCTTAACTAATAATAAAGACTGCCATTTTTCACACAGTACAACCTGCTTGCTGCACACGTATACATGTGTTATATGTGTTATGATTATGTGCATTTAGACAACTCGTCAGATATAAGTGTATCGTGACCCACTTACAGGCCCTATACGCAAAACACGGCATAAAAACCCTGTCGGATTAGTTATTGTGGTACCTCATTCTGCCGCTTCGGCCAAATCGGGAAGAACATATCTTCGCAGGGAGAAATGGTAGATTGTACCAAGTCCAAGACCTCACAAGTCGTGCTGCTGTAAAAAATACTACCGCACCAGCCCTAAATGCGCACGTTGGGTTTGTTAATATTTGCAGAGATCTCTATATACAATCATTATTTATTGCAAGATTAGAAATAGGTATGAATGCTAGGCAACTAAAGTGTTGTCAGTTTTATTCAACGCGAATCCAGCCAATGAAAAATACAGCCGCACCGTGTTACGGCGTGTATTCGGGAATTCTGATAGTCAGCAGCGACGCCTATCGAGTCGATTGGAACCCTCTTCGCATGATTTCCGATTAGCTTTCAAACTTGGCGTCGTCTCTGGTTATATTTGTGATTCCAAATATTTTACACGAAATATTTGTGTTTTGACCATCAAAATGTCAACCAATATACCGAAGATGAATGTACGTTATATTTAAGTCGATCGGTTGTGTTTCTGAAATTAAAAGATGCATGCGGATGTCAACGATTGGGTATAACGGTATGTATTGCCTATAGCAATAATCCGTAGTATTAACGTTTAAGCTTCGAAATCCAAGATATTCCAGGCTTATCAGATGCATAGCCATATGCATACACCATTTGTACCTCCACCTATAACCCTCAGTATCCAACAGCTAACCTTCACATACATACACAAACATTGGCCAAGTTTATTCTCTCTACATTGCTCCAGCTCACGTAGCTATATTTGTTATGAATGAATATCTGGCTGTAGACAGTGGTGGATATTTGTGTACGAACAGTCTTTGCGCTTTAATTGCAGCATCGCTGCGTGCTTCCCAGAGAAGCCGAAAAGGTGTTCCGTCTGTTTTGAACAATCCTGATCAAGGATTGTCTACTGTGATATAGAACTTACCTTTTTAATAAATACTAATATTGCTAGCTAAAAAGCAAGTTAGCTTCACACAATTATGCCAAGCTTAGGAGCCCATGTATCTTAGCTTGTATACCATGTACCATTTTAAGGATAATTGTATAAAACGAGTAACCCTGATGATAATAATGATGCTGTGTACAGTTGTTTTAATAAATCACCAATATAATGAATATAGCTATATGTTCACTTTTGATTCAACACATGTAATAATGTAGGAATTGTACCATTATAAATACTATGTTATGTCTACACAATTGGGTATCCCTCGTCGTCATTAGAAGTGATGTTGCAGGCGTCTCAACATATCTTATCTCCCACCTATTTTGCAGCCAACCTCTCATTTTTTACAACAGAAAAACATTAAACCTAACTGAGCACTTGTTGCTTCTAGTATAATTTTAATGGTGGGAATTCATTCTGAAAATGATTGAAGAGATTGCTTTCAATAAATTCAATCACTCACAGTATGTCATTGTATTTCAGTAACAATTACTCCACAGATAAAATTCAAGGAAGAATGACAGCCGGCTCTCTTCCTTATTTACATCAGTGACTTACCTAACAATATAACCTTCACAGTCTACCTATTTGGAGATCTTCAAAGATAACGTTGGAATTTGTTATCTATATATCATGCATACTACCAACAATAACATATGTAGGAAACGTAGGCCTTCTCCAGCCAGGCAAAGAACAAGCTAGCAACCGCACAAACATAAAAGATGTATGTTAAGCATCACATAGAGGGATAGAAAAACTAACATCTGGGTGAGAGAAAAGGCAAATACATTATTGGACAAGTCAGAAGACGGAAGCGGACCTGAGCATTTAGAATGTGATGTTGTTCAAGGTGTTTCGTGATGCGGCTATGAACTTTGAAGTATGTGTTCAAGAATTTTGGAAGTGTGCTTTCTTATATTTTAATAATCGGCTATTTTTCTTTTAATTACAGAAACGTAACCGATCGACTTATATAAAATGTACATTCACCATCGGTATATTGGTTGACATTTTGATGGTCAAAACACAAATATTACGCGTAAAATGTTTTGAATCAAAAACGTAACCCGAGACGACGCCGAGTTTGACAGCTAACCGGAACTCATGAGAAGAGGGTTCCAATCGACTCGATAGGGGTCGCTGCGGACTATGAGAAGACCGAATAGTGCGAAAGTATAGTATTTCGCGGGGAAAGTGGAATGCACAGAAATGAATCGCTTGGACCACATTCATTTTTAATTGCACGACAGAGCATGTCATTCAGGGTAACAATACAATGGATGGCATTCGACGAGATTGACGTCTGGATTTGCCCATACGTTAAACTATACGTTGTGGCAGGATTGTTTGGCCCTTGCTACGATATGCCAGGTCTCCCCGCGAAGATCAGTGTTTCCGGATTACAACGGAATCGCGCGCTTATCACATTACGCCGTTAAACATCAGTTGGCCATTGTTACGAACACAAAGTTTACATATTGTTGCAGTGTCTTCTAATGAGGTAAGGTGCTCATTTCACATACCCACTGAAATGTGTATTGTCGAGTACCATGCATACCGTATGCAGTACGTTAGGACAGCGCTTCTTACAGATTGATTTAGTAATAAATTCGAAATCTTATAAAAAATAACGTCCGGCGTCCGGTCTATTTTCAGAGATATGCTACCGATATTCCTGTTCTTGGTGTTACTGTCACCAGTTGCCGGCATTGGAACGTTTAATTTGGGAGACGTCCCACCAGCTCCCAGGTCCAAACAGCATGCATCACGGGTTAAACGGTACAATTATGGAGACGACCAACCAACTTCCAAGCCAAAAGACGCTTTCTTATCCAAAGGCCTAGGTAGGTATATCAACATCCGCTAGATGGCAGCATCTTCTCGGAAAAACGGCGTGTTTCTCGCTATGCATACTAATTGTGTTTACTGTTGACATTTATATCGACCAATGAAAGCCTTCGGAAGATGATCGGCTGGAAAAATGTGTTGCATTGCATTCAGCCGTGGATGTTTAAGGTTGGTGAACTTTGCGTTGCGTTTATTTATAAAAATGCTAATATAAATTAGCGTGTAACCTAAGAATGTGTTAAGTGTAACCCACATCTACGGCATCTTAGCTTTCACATAATATAAATGTGCACTATGTATGTCAATGCAGAACGCGAGGAAATCCCCACATAAACGGGTGGTATCAGCCTCAGGACAGTTTGTAGCGTTTTTCAAGTCGCCCAGAACTGCGGCCTGCGCTGTTCATAATTTATGCGTTCAGGCGCCATTAACATTGCGTGGCATTTGTAACAGCCAACGTACGCGCAATCGATACAGTAATAGGTGCCATCCTCATGTTATGACTATCAGTTAAATATCAGAAATGTATTATTAAATGTGTGTTGCATATATGCAAATCAGTGTTTTAAGGAATATTAACGAAATTTCAGTACAGTTAAATTTACGGCATTCGGGCGGGTCATCGTGATTACGTGAGTGTAACTGCGACCTACTTCCATTTTAATAAATACCGGAAAACATTATTAATCTGATCAATCCACATCTTAAACAGTTGATTTTTAGTAAATTGTGTAAACAAAACTTAATACATGTATATTGTTAGTGTGTCAGTATTACTATTTTGTGATAGAAAGTACAGACAGTAAATTTTTCCACTTTAATATACACCACCTGTATGACTGTAATTCACACATTTTATAATTTTACCATTTAGTTTACAGTGGTGTGGACTATCTATTTTGTTGATGTTATTAATAATATTTATAATTATGTGTAGTATTTTATGTGAAATATTTTCATTATTCGAATTTCATGTACACACTCAGAAAGTGTGGTCGTGAAGAGTATGGATAAGTTACGATATCAAAGTAAGTTATTACATTTGTTAGTTAAAAACATATTTCCTTTTCAATTGTTTTTTATATATTATGTAATGTTGTATGCAGTATTGACTGTAATGTATTGAATTGTAGGCATTGCTCCTGACAAGGGTCGACTCATCAGCAACTTGGAGAGTTCCCCATGGACTATCACAGAGAAATTGTGAACTTCAATGCATATCGCATGGACTTATGCACATTACCTATAGTGAAACGTGTGTGAATGTCAATGATGGCAATGCTCACATGGGTCAACTTCTCAAGAACTGACAACACTCTTTGATCTAGAGAGAAATGTCTGGCATTGCAGTCGCTTCATATTCGTTGCTCAACTCGAATTTAGGTGCAATAACAATGTATACACTTGAAGATTATTGCAGTATGATTTTGGGAATTGTAGATACTGTTACTACAATATTTCCATTTTTCAATAACAGGCATGTCATCAGCAGAAATCGATGGCGTGGCTAGTTATGCAGTCTACACCTGTTGCTCAACTGGAAATGTACTCACATAACGAAAGCTGCTATTCAACTGAGAATTGTAGACATTGCTCTGACATGGTCGACTCATCAGCAAGTTGGAGAGTTCCCAATGGACTTTCACAGAGAAATTATGAACTTCAATGCATATTACTTGGACTTCATGCACATTAGTCATTACCCATAATGACGTTACAAACTATTCTTTACTGCATAGTGCATGGACTGATATTAATTAATTTATGAACTTTACTTCAGTGCATATTTATAACTTATGCACATTACCTCTCATGAAAATAAAACCCGGGATTTACACATATTACCATCATGGTGTGTGAGTATACTTCAGTGAATGCTGCCCAGACTTAAGAATGTGACCTAGATATATTATAAACATTTATATAACAATCTGCTCTTTTAATATTAAACTTGGTGACATTGTGAACGGTGTTGCAGCACTGTTTGCTTTATGCCTAAAATAATAAATTGCCTTGATTTGTTATGATATCTCATGTTTTATCTGTTTTTCACATCCCACAAGCTTCTGTGTGCTCATGTATTAATTAATTATAACTATATAATGCAATCATTTTCTAAATACAATTCACAAGTAAAAATAGTAGGTCAAAGTGTAGGTTGTACCAAAACTTGATGCTAGGTCACAGTAATGTAATTAATGTTTGTAATCCCTCTAAAGTCCAGTGTGCAATTTTATTAATACATTACACTATTAATAAGTCAAGTGCGAAATATAGGTCAAGTAAATAAGTCATGCTGTCATAAATACTTACAAAACGTTTACATAGCATATAAGTCATTATATTTGTGAGTTTGCCTCCAAACTACAACTGCCAAGTTCTTAATTAATGTTCAGGTAAATAATATCATTAATAGGAATTAATACCATTATTTATTAATTAAGTTAAATCTAGTGTCAAACTTAGAATGCAGGTCAACGGCAGAGGTCAAGGCAAAGATAAAACGTTATTAAAAACAATTACATTTCCTAAAACCTAGCTCTATGTTTGTATCAAGATTCATGGTGCATGTATGAATTACTTATACAAGTTTTTCCATTATATAGGTCAAATGTGAAATATAGGTCAAATTATAAACCCGTTTTACAGATTACATAGTAATAAAGCCATTACATTGGCAGACTTCATACTTCAAATGTTAACAGCGCACATTTTAAAAGCAAAATTATTCCATTAATAAAATGTTAATGCACTGGGCCGAATACAGAAAAACATGGGAATGTAGGTCAACTGTGAAGGTCACGTTAAGGTCACAAAATAAGTCGCATGTCAAAGGGTTTATCAAGATTCATGGTGAATTTATGAATTAATTATGCATTAAATTCCAGTATAATTATAGGTCAGATGTGAAGTATAGGTCAAATAATTAGGTCAAGTTCTAATAACCGTTTAAAGTGTTCATAAAGTTGTTATATTGACAGTTTTGATATTTAAATGTTAATAAGGCTCATTTCCTAAACAATTTCACCTACATTATACCATTAATAGGAATTTATATCATACTGTGGGTCATATCTAGGTCATATATATAATCTAGGTTTGAAGGTCAAATCAAGGTCATAGAAAATTTACATTTCCTAAAGGGTTGACCCATTTTTGGTTTCACATGAGTAAGTTAAATGGTTTCAATGTTATTACTGGTTTCCAACCTATTTTATGCAGTCATTATGCAGCCTGTGCACAAGAAATGGAACAAAATCCTATACAAAAAATGCAGCAATTGTAAGGTTTAAAAATTGAAATTCTCCGTAAATATTGAAGATTTAAAAAAAAATCAAAAAGTGTTATTAACTACATACTAGTATCTATCACATGGCACCATTTAAATGATGATATAACATATTCTAATTTGTTGTTGATATAGCCTTTGCCAAAGCCATCAAACCAACTTCAAACAAACCACACCAAGGTATTTACAGCGCCAGATATGTTCAGATTGTCAAATCATGGCAAATCAAATACGTCACATCTTAATCAACATCTATAGTTACTATATTATACTGGCCAGTCCGCTAGTCGAACACATGAATCAAAATACTACGATTTTTTTCAACATGAAGAAACTTTGCAAAGTATACCGATATTCAAAATATGTAACACTTATTTCATTTCATTTGTGAAAATTAATGGTTAGCAAAGGTATATCTTGGCGAAATACTTACAACATACACACCGCGAAGACGAATTCGAAGGCCGTGCCGCGAGTCGAAATTGTAACGCGGTGGTGGTAATGATTACATGATTTAACAAAATGCAAGAATTGTTAAAGTTTATAGTCAACTCCACATAGCAAGTGGACAAGGAATCCTTCGGTATTTTGTGAAAGTCCAACACATATATAACACTATATATATATATATATATATATATAATCAGCCCTTCTGAGATATTTGTAGATGTTTTTAAACACGAAGTCGAAGGCCGTGCCGCGAGTCGAAATTGTAACGCGGTGGTGGTAATGATTACGTGATTTAACAAAATGCAAGAATTTTTAAAGTTTATAGAGTCAACTCCACATAGCAAGTGGACAAGGAAGCCACACATATTATATATATATATATATAATATTATATATATATATATATATATAATCGGCCCTTCTGAGATATTTGTATATGTTTTTCAACACGTCACGTGAAATATTACGCAAGGGGGGCGCAATGCCAATGAGTATTTCGTGTAATGCAAGTTATTTTTTTAGTTTTTTTTTCACAACCTCATTTTACATCTTTGATCAGATTGTTTGTGTAGATGCCACATGTACCTGTACCTTGCGGGTTCTTTATTGCATCCGGCGATAATAGCAACGATAACCTTAAGTGTTCTATTCGTAAGCGTGTCGGCTGGCTCTATAGTCTGTACTTATAGTCTTATTGAAGCAATGATTGTTAACATTTTACTAAACTAAACGGTACCATACGACTTGTGTACGATTATATTTGAATAGTCCTGAAATATAATCGTACATAAAGTAACATGTTTCCGTCGATTTCGATTAATAAACAGCGTAAAAAGTAAGTAGCATATCGCTTTCTCGATCTGGAAAACAAGCTATTTAAACCGAGCCGAGAGGATATGGATTTGCATTAATAACAGGTGTAAGTTGGAGAGACAGACGGTAGAGCGGCGGAGGAATATGCCAAAGGACACGTAACAGTGGTAGCGTGAGTGGAAGGAGGAACATTGGGACAATATAATCTACCAAATAACCAAGATGACACATCCAGACTGAACACTGGTAAGAATTCCAGGTGTTTTCATTGTATGATAGTATGAGCATGTTATACCGTCTCAATGGTATTATAAAAACAAGATAAGTAAGGAAACTGGCACATACCCATAATTTGACAGATCACCTTACTCACACCATCCTACTTACTTATTAGTGCAGTACTGATATATATATATATATATATATATATATATATATATATATATATATTATATATATATATATATATATATATTATATATTATATATATATATATATATATATTATATATATATATATATATTTATGGTAATATTATATATATATATATATATATATATATATATATATATAATCAAACATTATAATGCCTTTTACTCATGAATCTACTAGTTCTAGCCCATGTCTCATCAATTATTATATGTATCTTAACAAATATAACTGCATTATATGTATAAACACTAGGATTGTTTCCCAGATGTAATATCATAAAAAACAAACTGACTAGTATGGCTTGTATTAATTAACAAGTGAAATATAAACGTAAGAGTAAATCTTAGCTGCCATCAAATCAATAAAATCATTAAATACGCCAGGACTGGATGGCATACCTGCTGAAATGTAATAATATGGAGGTATAGCTCTTCATGTATGTTTCCAGAGAGAAAATGGACGAGAATGACTGCTACATCTTGACATTTAAAATATGCAGATTGGCACCAAGATGTCAGTTTTGCTACAGAACATTTTGAAGTGGTCAAAAGTTCTACCAATAATGCACAGCATCATATGTGGTGGTGCAGCAATGACACCAACATTGTATTATATCCACTTGGTTCTCCACTGCCTGCAATACTACGTGTAGTTGTGGTACAAGTGTTTGGAAATACGCTGAAACCAGAACATGCTATGAAAATTAGGAAGACCAGTATAAATAAATAAATGAATATATATATATATATATATATATATATATATATATATATATATATATATATATATATTATGAATGATTGTCATTCCAATCACTGTTTTTTCTTGCTTTCTAATAACATCTGAAACTATTATATTACAGTGCACTTAATATTTATCATAACATTTTAATAATGGTACTTAGTTTTTAAGAAAAAGATAAGGATTTCTAGTACTCATATGTACAATTATATACAAATATCTTATGAGGTTTTCTAAATAGAATTACTGATTTGTAAAACATAAGGTCAAAATTATATTTGTATCACTGATTTTGGAAAGCAAAAAGAAATGCGATTGTTGGCACATTGAAAATAAAAGTAGTTGGTTATTCGGTGTATGTGATAATATGCTGTGTTATATATGGGTTCACTTAATGAATAATCGCACATCACCACATCAAACTTATTTTGTTGACACCAAGTTAGGTGTATTTGCATAACTACAGTACTATCATTGTTTGAATAAATTATGTTTGAATAACATATGCTAACAATAATGGTGTTTTGGTACAATATCCGTGCACTCTAAATATGCTACTGGAGCACACTGTATAGTAGTTATACAATTAGATGGTGTCAGATGTGAAAGCTAATTTGTAATGCACTGGGAATGTTTTACCATTTTCAACCATCCACACATTCATATCAAATAATATATTTATTTTTTAGGATGTTTGAAGTTCTTTTATAGAAATATTGCAATTATGTTGGAGGAAAAATTAAGTAGATGTCCATGATATTGCAATATAGTGGTATTATAAAATGGAAAGGATGCTATGTAGCTACGTGCCTAGATAATTGCATAGCACGCAGTCTGCAAATTACTGCGGCGATTTAATGACCAGTCCCGTTAAAAGGCAGGTCCCGGTTGTTGACATTACATTTTGGTTGTGCATTGGAGTGATGTGTTGATGCGGAATCCGCTTTCAAAGACCGTATTTATGCAATTACAATTACCAATAAAAGTATGCGAACACACATGCGTGTGAATGAAGCACATAATAGTTATTAAATATATGTTGACGATGTTGTAATATCAAAATAACGCAGAAATCTATGTCTGAATTGACAAACACAATTTACGAACAAGTTACCTGATCTATGCTTGCGTTATCGTAAGTTACGATGAAATATGCGCCATATTTATTAATATTCTTATCGTAACTGTTTGAGAATAGCATACATAGAATATAATACATGGGGTAAACAGTGATCTATCAGCTTCCAGCAACATTAATGCTTAACGTTGGGTGCCACCCGAAAAAAACCGTACGTCATACCACTTACACAATCTACAAAACGTCAGTACATCACAATACCTTGGCAGAAAACATTAAAGGGAACCTGCTCTGTGGATTTCAAATATATACCATCAGCAACAAAACAAACACGACATTCGGACACAAGAAAATCAAAGAAACAAGTTATAGAATCCTTTACTGCTCAATCATCGAGTTTTCCGCTACTGTTTGGGGCCCTCACACTTCAAATGACATAAAAACAGCAGGGAAAGTGCAACCCCGAGCGGCAAGATGGGTTACCAGTAGACACCACACCTCTTGCTTCAACTCCATCACCGACGCTCTTGCTTGGGCTTACACTCCAATAACGTCGTAAAGAGCCCAACCCGAAATGTTCTACCACTGATTCGTCGTCATTGATTCTGCACACTTACCAAATCCAACAAAAACTTCTTCGTCAATGGTATTCTGAATGGTATACCATTCAGAATATCATTGACGAAGATGCTGAAGAGCTTCTTATAAGTACCATTGAGAATACCATTGGACCATTCAGAATACCATTGACAAATACCATTCAACGATAAACCAATCAATAGTATACCTAGCTCTATAGAGACCATATGCACATACAGTTCAAACCGAAAATATAGTCAAGATCAATTTAAAATGCTTTAATATGTTAAGTGTGCTGCTCTCGATCGTACATAATTATATACATATACATCAAATCTGAAATATAAAATATTATGTCCATCGATCAATCTTGACATTTTTCTTGATTGTTTCACTTTGGACAGCTATGTCCTACGTGGCGAAGGTAACCTCAAAGTCTTTCTTCTGGTCTTCGCCCAGAAGTGGGTATACTTCTTGAACGTATTCTGGGGGAAAAGATTGATCAATCACTAGCTCGAATGAAAATTAATGTTACTGTTTTTAAACAATGTACAATTAATGCAGCTATGAAGTAGTTTTCCAAGAAATTATATTAAACATTTTATGATAATTATATAATACAAATACAATAATGGAACTTGGTTTCATCTTTACTATGGTCATAATTAAGTTCTAGCTAGATATTTCTTTTTTACAAAATCTTTACACAATTTCAAACGAACATTAATTCCAAATTGGTTAAGCCATAATAATAAAATAAAGAAGTAAACATAATAATATAAGAACACTTTGCTTTTCAATCTATGGCAACCAAAATATGTTATAGTGTACTTGGAATATATTACAAAATATTAGCAGTGTTTGGATATATATCAAATACATATATTTTTTATTTGATTAATCAGGCATTGACAGTAATTTTACAGAAACATTGTTACTAGCATGAAGTCAAATTTAATTATAATTATTTAGAAAAACACATTTAGAAGGCAAACAAGTGAAATATGCAATTTTTCAGAATATACAGACACGCTTTCATTAATTCGTTTTTTAAGCAATCCCTCCTTTTTACACAGATTAACCAGTTATGCCGTTGAGTCGACGTAAACAAGCCAATGTTACAGTCACAGGGCGTGAGCAGTTAGCGCACCCCATGCAGGGCCAGACGCATATCAAGACAGCAAAGGCGATGTCTTGCGATTGTCTGAAAAATCCCCAAAACTAAGGCTACAACATTAATAGTTATTCTGTATTACGCAGAGTTATCTGTTTAATTTTTGTATTTATAAAAGTGTGCTAATTGTTTTTATTTCGACTTCGCAATGCACACGCAAGACATCGCCTTTGCGGCCCTGATGCATCTGGGATGCGCTAACTGCTCACGTCCTGTGAGTGAATGACATCGCCATCGGCTTGTTTACGTCGACTCGACGGCATTAAATTAATCTAAAACACAATTTAAACAAATAGTATCTTACGTCTTTGTACAGAAAATTATATAGAATGACATTCCGAACACATACATATAGAAAACAGGTGATAAAACCATTTTGAAAAGGCCCTCATAATGTATACCAGTTAACTGGAAGATTACCGAGCTGTCCGTCAGTTTCCACGTCGACGTCGAAAGTGGTCACATCTTCAATATTGACAATCTGTGTCGTGTTGTCATCCTCAAAATGTACCCAGGCATGACTGTACCTCCATTCTGCATCATTGGCGATTTGAGATGTAGCTTTCTAAGATGTTTAACCTCCGAATTATGTGATCGAGGGAACATTGCGAACACAAATTCATTTTAAATATCCCGCACTGAGCCCCGCCAAAATCAACTGTTGTATTCTGCTTGGTTTATTATGTGTAGACTTAAATACGATTACATGCTCAATAAGATGGGGTAGTCAGTTATAATAGAAAATAACAAATAAGAATATAATTTATCCCAATTGATAATGTAAGAACACATAACATATGTAACTATGTAACAACAGTTGATTAATCGAATGAGCTGCTGCGAACTCAAAGTCACGTGTGGTTCAATTGTATTGAATGGTATTCTCAAATACCATTGAGAATACCATTGAAGCCTGATTTGATCATTGAACGGTTCAATGGTATTGAATGGTATTTTATATACCATTGCGCGTATCGCTAAAATAATCCTTTACCACTGAATGTTCCATTAGTATGTACAGAAAGATTTTCTCAAATACCATTGAGAATACTACTAACGTCTGATTTATTGTTGAACAGTGTGTTCAGATACCACTGAGAGAACCATTGAAACAAGATTTTATTATTGAATGGTCCAATGGTATTGAATGATATTCTCAAATACCATTGAGAATACCACTGAAGTCTGATTTATTGTTGAACAGTATGTTCAAATACCATTGAGAGAACTATTGAAACAAGATGTTATAATTGAATGATCCAATGGTATTGAATGGTATTCTCAATACTAATAATACGTTCAGATACCATTGAGAATACCACTTAAGTCTGATTTATTGTTGAAAAGTATGTTCAGATACCATTGAGAGTACCATTGAAACATGATTTATCATTGAATAATCCAATGGTATTGAGCGGTACTCTCAAATACCATTGCGAATACCACTAAAGTCTGATTTATTGTTGAAAAGTATGTTCAGATACCATTGAGACTACTATTGAAACATGTTTTATCATTGAGTAGTACAATGGTATTGAACGGTATTCTCAAATACCATTGAGAATACCACTGAAACATGTTTTATCATTGAGTAGTCCAATGGTATTTAATGGTATTCTATTTTACCACTGGATGGTCCAATGGTCCTGAATGGTATTACGAATTACCATTCACAGTACCATTGAGTCCTACAGAAATACCATTGAATAGCCCAAAGTACCATTGAGCCTACTGAAGTACCATTGAATGGTCCAATGGTATTACAGATTACCATTGGGAATACCACTGAGACCTGCTGAAATACCATTGAATGGTCCAATGGTATTCAATGGTATACCATTGGCTCTTTTTTGTAAGGGTGAACAGCCTGCTCCTGGAGATAGCTGCAGCCAAGTTCCTGGGTTGTTTCCAATCACGGCTTGCTGCCCACCTGTAATCATGACACACCACCCCTCCCCTTCCCCTTATTGTGTATACTACCCTCGTATCTACTACCCTACACACCCTTTCAATACATCTTCTAACTACCCGTTCTGCAATCTCCACAAACTAACATAAACATCAAAACATTAAAGTTGGCTGATAAAGAGAAGAAGACGTGTCGTCAGGATAGAACAAAACACGTCATTACGATAACCTATGAAAACTATATTATATCGTACGCAATACAAATGTCTGAACAAATTTGCGGAGATCCGATTATAGTAAACGTTGATACTAACAATGCATTTGGAATTGTCGAAAATGCTTTACAATACAGATAATATAATCAGTATATTCACGTCACGTTTATTAATATAAGTGTTATGTACTAGTTAGGTTTTTGTCTACTTTGACTTCGCTGTGTTTCCCATGTTAGAAATTGTCGATGAAGGTGAGCCTATATGTGAGGTTTAGTATGTCTTATGCTGAGATACGCAACGGGAATACACATTGTTGGGTGTGCAGGACATACACCACCATTTGTATATAGTTGTAACTTCTCGGGCGTTAGAGCGTAGTACCCATTTCACGAACATCCACAACAACTCATCAAACTGGTTTTGCTGCATGAAACATATATTTTGCTGACCACCAAAGATCATTAGTGCAAACTGCCCGTTGTTAGCCATCCATCCAGTAGACACCGTCAATATAAATAGTTCCAAGAAAAGAGTCAATATCACTGTAGAACCCCTTTGTCGGTCAGTATTATGCAGGCGGAAATTGTGTTCAAGTTTACGTGTTAATTGTTGTTAATTCGTGTTTTATTAAAATTGTAACTATTAAAAAACGAATGGTAGAATAATTTTAATGAACGATACAATAAACTTGATTATTATGATGATAACCATTTTGTATTTCAGTGTTTGATCCGTGCGTGCTACATGCAATGACCGGTTCTTGCAAAAGATACAGCATTCGTTGGTTTTACAATCCAAGGCTTCGACGTTGCAGACCTTTTGTATATGGTGGTTGCCGCGGAAATGCAAACAATTTTAAAAGTCTGGAGTATTGCACACGATTCTGCCCCAAAACAATTCGAAGTAAGTGACTGAAGGCAACTCAAAGTTACAAAAGCATTACCGCTTAATTGTACTCTCCATAAACCACCTACATTACTTTCCCAATGCCCCACATCTCCGTAGGCAATCCCCCATCCTGTGCGTTCTCGATTCTCCATTAACTTACACTCTGAATGTATCCGCTTTCTTTGCCTGCCTTTCTTCTCCCATTCCACCTATTCATCCAACTATAACCGATCCATCATAAGCGTCATCTATCTCCCTTCACTCCTATTTTCAACAGTGCTATTATTCTCCCATAAATAGATGTATCTTTGTTTCATTGTTTCCATTCCGTGTGTACTTCCGGTTGTATATTTTCAAGTTCCAAGTCAAGTTCCGTTTCGTATAGATGCCGGGGCAGAACTTAATATGTAGTTTACGTCGGACTAGTTGAAAACGAGTCACGATCAGGAATTACCCAACAAAGAACTCAAAGTCAAGTTCCGTTACGTATAGATTCCGGGGTAGAATTCAACATACTGTTACAGAAGAGTTACTGCCAAACGACAAGAGTTCACGATGAGGGATTTGCTGCGTTACAAACACAAATACATTAAAACCTGCACCGGGAAACCATACTGAATACTGTGAACAGTCACTCTATCCACATTTCATTATAAGAGACAACATATATTGATTGACCTTCAACATCACAAACGATGCCTTTGCGCCACTATTGTCACTGAAATCCTGTACGCAGCATGGTATCATGAAAATCAATGAGAGTGAGTGTTGTCAACTCAGTGAAGAATTCATCTCGTGCGAAATCACGTGCTGCGCCGCGCACATCATCGAGCACAGCTACACATAAGATGATAGTATCGGTGCTAGACGAAAGGCGTAGGACATATGACGCATTATTGTCCCAAAAGACATGTTGATGAACAACAACAGCTAGCTGACGAACATTCTTCAAAAGGATTCTTCGCTGCAATTAAACATATCTATGATCCGCAGAAAACTGCTCTTTTGCCAAATAGAGATGCTGAAGGTTCACAGATGCTCACAGAGAAACCAGCAATTGTGTCTAGGTGGAGGAAATATTTCAGGGACTTATTGAATTGCCCAACAACTGCTAGAGAAGAAGCACTTTAGTCACTAGATCAATACCGAGTCCAGGAAAACATGTCAAATCCACCAACGTTAGAGTAAATCTTAGCTGCCATCAAATCAATAAAATCAGGAAAAACACCAGGACTGGTTGGCATACCTGCTGAAATGTAATAATATGGAGGTATAGTTATTCATGCTAAACCGCTGAAATGTTACTGCATTTGTTGGGCAGCTAAAGAACTACCACAACAGTTCAAAGACGCTTCGATAATTGCAATATACAAAAAGAACGGTGACCGTAGTCAAAAGCTTTTGACACAGTGGATCTTACTAAGGAGATATGGATCTCACGAGACTTTTGTCAAGATAATTCAAGAATGTTTTGAATGCCTGAAGCAATGCCTGTCGGTGGATCAATTACTGATCCATTTTAAATTAGCCATGGACTAAAGCAAAGGATGTATCTTAGCACCTACCTTGTTCACTCACTAATGTGAACAGCATCGGAACACCTTAGTGCAGGAGTTTTTGTCCGCACTAGATTTGGTGGAAAAGTATTCCAATTGGCTAGACTAAGAAGAAGCAAAACAAGTCGATAACTCTGCATTCGTGAACTACTATATGCTGATGCTGCTGCTATCGTTGCACATACAATAGAAGACACCAGAAAGATATGCAAACAGTCTGAACAAGCTGCAACCCTGTTTGGACTTATAATCAACACAAAGACGTCTGTGACGCTCTACCAACATCCACCCGGACAAACCTCAATCGATTCACACGTTGAAATCTATGGTACACCACTAAAATCAGTTAAGAACTTCACATACCTGGGCAGCACTGTTGCATCTGACAACATCATTGATGTTGAAATTAATAACCGTATACATTCTACCTCTGGAGCCATTGGACGACTCTGGAAGCTTGTATGGTCTCAACATGGCATTATAGTTTTCACGAAGTGCAAGGTGTACAAGGCAATTGTGCTTTCAACACTACTGTACTCGGCGGAGACATACACCCTCTACCGTCGCCACTTTAGAAAATTGTTAATACATAAATTGCCACCTGTGATTCACGCACCGCGTCAAGTACGTAAGCCATTGGGAGACAAAGTTAAGGCAAAACCCGAAGAACTGGTTGAGCGGGACATCATCACAGAGCCAGAATGGGTGTCGAGTATGTTAGCAATGGTGAAGTCACACAAGGTTATTCGCCGTGAACATTATCATATGTCGACTATCGAGATAGTCGCGGCAGGAGTGACAAAAGCAAAGCGATTCACAGTGGTAGACACAAAAACGTGACACAATACAACGCTGCGTGAAGGTGACGATGACGAACCTCTGTGATGTGATGCAGGTGCCACCAGGTGCCCACTTGTTGTTATCAGAATAGAAATCCGACCGACGGCGTCTGCAGCAGGCGAAGCGTCAGACAGTGGCCGTCTAAAATGAGGTTAGGCAAACCCGCTTGATTGCGCATACACTGGCGGCAGCAGCATCAACAGACTGCAGGGGACGTATAAGCCGAACTGATGAACTGTAGACAATAGTATCGTTTACCAAAAAAGTAGTCTTATTTGTGCATCACAAAATGTATTTGACATTGTTTTGATTACAAGTGTGTGTGTGTGTGTGTGTGTGTGTGTGTGTGTGTGTGTGTGTGTGTGTGTGTGTGTGTGTGTGTGTGTGTGTGTGTGTGTGTGTGTGTGTGTGTGTGTGTGTGTGTGTGTGTGTGTTGTGTGTGTGGTGTGTGTGAGTGTGTGGTGTGGTGTGTGTGTGTAACGTTTTTCTACAATACAGTTATTTCAGTGAACTGATTATCTCAGAGCTATTTATTAACCATATGCATTGACATGTTCAGGACTTCTCTATTATACTGTTCTTCGTGTTATAACATTGAGAAATTGACAAATTATATAATCAAACATTCTACATGACAAAATGTTCAAATATTCTTCGCTGTTTTTTAACTTTTTATACAAACAAAATAACAATTGTGAAAATGTAACCAACATTTCGATGTTAAAATATGCTGGTGTATGTCAGCTATGTATCCACAAAGGTACAGTGGATTTGGCCAGTCCATTATGCAGATCTAGGAATTCAGCGGACGTCATTGAAATTCAAAATGGCCGCCCAGACAACGGTCAAAACGGGGTCCAAAAATAAATTAAAATACAATTATACACATTCCTTTTGAAATATAATTAAGATTGTCCAACCAATTTCAGCAGCCTGTCATGATTAATAACAACCCTATATTTCACCATATTGCGTTGCATGGATGCAATCTAGAATTTGCTGCTCAATAAAAATGGCCTCTAGGTTCTATGTTCCCGTTCTTAGCCCGCTGTTCATCTGTTTCGCAACTTCAGTTCTGGTTGGTGGGACGAACATGCTATTTTGTATTAAATAAAAACAACAATGTTTTAATATGCCTAATAAACGTATACGTTGGCGCATATTTTGAAAAGAGTATATTAATTCAACCTTCTAGGATTGACTTTAAAAAGTAATCTAAAGTGGAGAAAACACATTGAGAAAATGTTAAATAAGTGTTCAAAAATAATTGGCATACTAAATAGATTAAAACTCGTATTACCGTTATATATAAAACTGTTATTATATAATACCTTAGTATTCTCACATATAAATTATTATATCATGATTTGGGGATATTAGAGAAATATAAAACTATCCAAAAGCAAGTTGTGTGAATAATAAACTTAATTACATAACTCGCGTACGGAACCACATTTCAAAAAACCGTAAACTACTGAAAGTAGAAGATATATTAAAGTTACACAAAATTAAATTGTACCTTGAATGTATTCGTATGTTGTTACCGCCTTACGTACTAAACTGGTGAATTACACCAATTATTAATATGCACAATTATAATATTCGTGTAATACGCATATGGAATTAAGCATGACTTTATAATGGAATGTCAACCTTCCACATATTATACATGACATCTCTGATATAATCAAAAACGAAATGAACATTCATATGTTGCTTGGCTTTATATTATGGAAAACATGGTTGATTAATAACTACAGAGATATATGTACCTTATCAAATTGTTATGCATGTCAACTAAATCAATACATCAAGTATTTGATGAAATTCGTTATGATTACCACACCTCCACAGAACCACACTTTTTCTCTCTTCAAGTAAATACGTCCAAATAAACATACGACGTTTGTATAAACGACCATAATATTTATTTTCACCATGAAATTATGGTGGCTCTTATGATAGCTACATGGTTGTCTTAATAGGAGCTACCTAAACCAGTTTGTAAAGTGATTTGATTTTGGTTGATAATTTATTACAACAATAATTATTATACGATCCTAGTCGTCATAGATAAGCTGAAACGTACTGAAAATAATGTGCACTTTTCTTTAAAGTAAATTCCTTGTCTCAATTATTCATGAGACCAAGCATACGTTTAAAGAATATAATTAAGGTAATCCAAACGTGGCTACGTGAATACAGTTCTGCTATGTTGCTTTGGATATTCGAGATAGTGTACGTAAATATTCAATTAAGTGCAACAAGTAATGGTATGATGTTCGTATTGACCTTCGGATAGCCGAAATAATCCCAGCTAAATACGGCTATCATGACGCCAATACGAAGGCAATTCAAATGCGACCAAACACTGGCCCAGGGTGGAGTAGATTGGCCAAATCCATGTACATGTATATCAGTGAGATGTATCGTGTTCATAACTTATGCAACCTATTAATTAGTTTATGTTAACTATTCATGTTTTATTTCTTTTTATAGACATGTATCATTGCATATTGTATCAGTTGTTCTGTTAGTTGTACTAGTTATTTCATGTTATATTACACTGATACATGATGTATTCTATAACTTTATTTAATCTTTTTCCACACATATGTGTATCATAGTAACTTTTAAAGATTATTATGTGTATGTTTCAACTATGGGTTTTAACCTGAAATGAATGTATTCGCATTCGTAGTGACATTATAGTATGAGTGTGCGCTCTAATGCTTCATTTGTTTTTAAGCGAAATGTCCCGGTGAACAACGTTGGACTAGATGTAGCGGCAGTCCCAAATGCAAACGCACTTGCAAAAATCCACGGCCGATATGCCCAAAAATGTGTGTCCCTGGCTGTGCTTGTCCAGCCAACCGGCCCATTTTCGTCAAAGGCAAAGGGAGATGCATCAAGTTGGAGTTGTGCTAGGTACGTGTCCAGAAGCGTTATACAGAATTCGTCTTCTGTGTTAACCATTGAGCCCGTTGGTTAAAACCAACGCAGTTTGATACTGTAAATTCCACCTGAAACATCTTTCTACGGGATTTATGTTAAATGCCTGCAAACATTAATTAAAAAATTGTGTTCTTTACTACAAATGTCACAATATCTCAAAAGTTGCGTCATACAGAGCAATTTTGCTAATGCTATTGGATAACGTTGTGGGTAGCAATGCTATTTTTGAAATTATTCGACATTTATATACATATACGTATATATATATATATATATATATATATATATATAATATATATATATATAATTATATTATAAAATGTGTTGACATGTCATATGTGTTCAATATGAACCTATAAAAGTTCTATTCATGAGAGTTTTAGAGCTCAGACTAGTATATGCACATTTATATATATATATATATATATATATATATATATATATATATAATTGATATATAATATTTGTGTTACATACATCATAAATAATTTATATAAAAATATGTTATTCTATAATTTTATTATGGTATTATTCAAATCACATGTATTGGTCTGAAATGTTAACACAGTTGTTGATTTCTCAAATTATGTACTGACATAGTGAGCCACATATATATATATATATATATATAAATATATATATATATATATATATATATATATATATATATATATATATATTATATATATATATATCTCATATGTTTATTCCGTATCATTTTTTATTTCAAAAAAATAAATATTTTGGACCACCTTAATACGATTTTCACCGATATGTACGTTTTCTCGATGGCGCCAGTCATCAAAACATATTTAAAGAAATACTTAATCTTGAAACCATTTCCCCGTATGTTAAGGTCTACGTATCGTCGACACTTAATAAAATATAGGTTTTGGAGGCGTCCGTTTTACAGATGTTACCTAGCTATTCTGGAAAACGGAGAGAGCTGGTTGAAGTATTAGTTTACTGATGCCGTACCGGTGCCTGCCCGTTGACGGTATACCGAGAACGTTCAACTTCCGAGCCCGTCCCAACGACGTTCACCGTACAAGCACAGCAGCGTGAAAAGCAAGTTGGCTTTTAACACCGACACTCTTCCTGTGCAACCGTTCGTGCAGCCACACTTGACGCCCGCACGGCATGCCGTACCTGCACGTGTAAGCATCAGCCACTAAGCCTTCCATTCAATCCATGTTCTAGTCCCACTGATTGCACCAAGACCTGATCAGCCTGGCAGTCTACTCGGAGCAACCACAGCAAAGAGGGAGCCGAATACGTAAGCCTCCTCTACTGGTACATGGCTTCGCCACAGACAAGACTCATGTTTAACCTCCTTTTGGTGTACTACGGATATTGTGCACCTAGCGGTCCTAGGTTAATATGGTAGGTGTCCTAGAAGAAGGTCGACTATGATTATAAACAAGAGTATACCCAGCCCATTAGCTTCATCAGACGAGGGGCCTATGAGAAGGAAACCTCTGGTTTCATATATGAAAAATAAAGGCGACTCCGTCTCTTGGATCTTGCAGATTGTCAACTTCCGGAACAACTACAGCGTATATCAATATCCTTACTAACAAGTAATTCCGCAAAACTGCTAGGGTGGCCCCGGGTCGGATAGAGGAAGACGACACAATCTTGAATCACGAACAACATCCTTGACGTACATGGCATAATCAAAGACCTGAAGAATAGCAAAGCATTGCAATACAGACTCACAAGAGCCGTATTGGAATGAAGGAAATTATAGCAGCGAGAGAACAATTGAGAAGCAGTGTGACTGTATACGGAAAAGGACTGGCTCGGTGTAACAGCAAGCAAGCCTTCAACACACTGAAGATGCTAACGGAGCCGCGACAAACAAAACGTCAGTCTTAGAAGATAAGGCAAATGCACTCCTAACAGCGAATGCCGATATCATAAAGATACTATTGTCAGGTATTATAACAGTATTCAGCACTACAACTATTCACCCCTACACCATCATGTTGCAGACTGAACGGGCCCCACAGGGAGATCCCGAATCTGCCTATTTTGAGGGAAGTAGTAGAAAGTGGAAGAAGCCACAAGCCGTCTTTCAGTAGGGAAGTCACCATGAACAAATCACATTCCAGCGGAGTTACACAAATAGGATGATGGTTTACATACTGCATTGACACTCACTAGCCAGAAAATGTGTGACTTCAAACAGTAGCCAAAAGAATGGACACTCTCCTATTGTTCCAGTATCTAAGAAATGAAATATCAGGAAGTGCCAACATTACACCACTAACCAAACTATCCGATCAAGATTCTGCTGTGCTGTTTTCTAGAACCGGCTGACAATGTATTCCTTCAACCCTGTTGCATGTGTGTGTTATAGGCTTAACAAGCCACTTAATAAAACAAATGTATGGTTTTGGTTACAAACGTAAAATACATGTTTGCCTAAAGTGGAGAAACTAAAATAGTGTTTTTGTCAATCATAATATGCTCAATGGCATACCTTCGGGTTGATTTTTTCCACAAATTCAAGGGTAATGTAATAGTATTATTTATAAAATTCCATAGAAACTATATTTTATATAGTGAGGAAATTCATCTGTCACGAAAGTATGTCCGTTTGTTATCATGTAAACTCAGGAATTAATTCATTATTTATTTCTTGTTGTAGGTAGTCTCTGTGGCAAATTGGTTCTACTCAAAACGACGTGTATCATGAACCGTATTAAAATCACATAAAGAATGTTATAGTTTTCCTCTGGTACAAATTAAAGCTTGCGAATGCACACTACTAATGCTGCTTGTTATTTGGTCCTTAAGGCTAAGGTTTGATTGAGATAAAGGGGAAAGAATAGTGATAGAGAAAAAGGCGGAAGTAAGTATCGATTCCAGAATCACGGCCTGCCTCACCACAAATAATCAGAGAAGAGAAGAAGAGAACAATAATTCTTAAGTGATGCGGAATATGTATTCCAATAAAAGCGGCAGGGAATAGATTTACTACTACAGTTGAGCACAATAAACCAGTTCACGTCGATTCAAATTCAACACATTACATAACCAAGTGGACAAACGGCACAACATCATTATGATATAACATTTCACCAGCAGTACTACGTTCAGATTAACATGCGTTTTGTTCACAATCTGCATACATCCATCCTCGATCTTGCTCCCGTCGCATATGCAAGACAGGTCTACGTGTATATGCATAGACAGAGCAATAGCCATATATGATAAAACTGAAGCTCAGCTTCAGTTAATTAACTTTGGTAGTTCGTTATAAAGATACAGTCTACATTAATAATCTTAAACGCGGCAGATGGGTGCACTGTGTACTGATCGAGCTTTGTGCGGTTTCTACAATAGTGTCGCATGATTGCGTCGCATAGTCGAATACACCACCGTTATTACTTGGATGTTTGATATTGACATGTATTAACTATACTAATGGCCGCAAGACTTTGCATATTGCTTAACTCTTGAAGTTCTGTTTTCACATTTCTGGAACCCACATGATAACTGGTCCAAACTAGCACGTGAATCCTTCTGCAACACCACTTCTTCTCTTTTGATGAGTACTGACGCTGATTTATTCTTGTTCTATACACATATATTATATAATTCGAAATAGCCTGATCAAATGTTTACATCAGAACGTATTATATATATATATATATATATATATATATATATATATATATATATATATATATATATATATGTAATACTACTCCCATATGTGAATTAATGCCATTACAATGTTGTTTTCATTCTGCTTGAAATCTACCATGTGATGTTGTTTTTTTAATAACGATGTGATGTTTGCTTCTTATGATTCTAAAGGACGTTTTTGATATGACAAAAAATTATGTAATGCGTTGGCTGGCGTATTGTGATTAATTGTATTCATGCAACTGCACAATCGTCCATGTGCGTGCATGCTTACATACCTGGGTACGTTACTGTCTATCGTCCGTACATGTATCTATGTACATACATTGTTGTTCACGCGCGGGCGTACGTACGTTTGTGAAACGTGCTAGCTACGTAAGTGCGTGCATGCAAGAGAACATGCGTGCAAGAGAACATGCAAGAGAACATGCATGTTTGTGAGCGTGCATGTGTGCCAATCTCCAAACAAATCTCAATAATAATGCTTCTGCCACAGCTGGTTTGTTTGTGACGCCTCCTTGTAAATAACGATTGCGCCTTCCAAGCTCAGCAAACCTGTTTTGCATATAAATGCATAATTTATTAGACCAAATAAATCATATATGTTGTCTTTCGACCATTAATCGTATTTATAGTATAGGAGAAATTATGCAATCTGTTCCACACAAGTTTTCGCGTAACCTTCGCGGTGTGTTATTCAGCCTGGGAATTTAAACTTAACATATATACCAGTATAGTATGATAATGTTATCAATGTTTTGTTTAAAAAAAAGTCGGTACGTTTATTTTACGAGGAGTAAGGTTTAAAGGTCACTTCGAACCTGGTTCGGTAAGCTGCGGGAGAGGCCACGTTAGAAGGAGCTCGCGATCAGAAGCAAATTGTTGAGTGAAGAGTTTGTGTGCATGTAAATGTTATTTGAATAAATCGTTTTGCTTTAGCTTGTTTTATTCATTCATAAATCAGACGAGTGAGAACAACATACAAATCAACAACAGTATCTCCACGCAGAATGTTTCCGATGTCAACTCTACGTATAATCTTCATAAAAAACAATTTCTTCAACAAATAGTAAGTTGTACTTGTTCCGTCTTACGCTGACGACGAAACTCAACATCTTCCACGAATACTCTTGTAGTATTGGGGCAGAAGTAACGACCGGTAGATAGGTCAATGTAGACCTACAAGAGTACATTCGATAAATGTATCATGCATGTGATATGTTCACCGGAACCGCAACATTATAGGCCGGAACCTCTTAGCCAAATGGACTATTGATATTCGATAGTAGGATAAACGAGGTCCTGTCTTAAGCGTACGAAAGCAATGTCTTACTCCGAACACTCGTATACAAGGAGTTCCAGTCAGAATTGACGAGTGTGATACCAAATATATAGCACCTATTATCGATGACATAATATTTATAAATCCCACTGAAGTGGTAATTGAGACAGCGAACACGTTTACATAAGAAAATACATTGGTAACGGATGTATCAAATACATTTATTTATCAGCAAAATATATGTTAGAACATCTAACACGTGTATATTACACAGTACACTGGAGGTAAAAGGACATCACCAATTTATATAGCACTGTTCACAAAAGGTAGGTATATCAAACACATTTATATAACATTATGCAATGGAGGTACGCACGCACAGGGCATTTATATATAACACAGTGCGTTCGTTACATACTCATACAACACAACGTTTTTTCGGACATTTGACATTACCCATAATAACATCTAGTCGAGAGGCTGCGTCTATATTTCCGTGTTCGACCAAAATTAAAGACCGAGACACAAAGCAATAGCAAAAGCAGAATGTTACAAGAAAAGTATAAACTGTCTGTAAATACATTTATTTGAAGGGATAGAACAGATACCTATACACTATATGGCGACATTTGTTCAAAATACGAAATGTACATTGACCCGTTTGATAGATATACGTGGTATATCTATCACAGCATGAGTTGTCACAGCCCACTCAGCAACTGAACAAACATAGCTTACGGGATATATTTGATGTTGACTGGTATTAGCATTGCAAGATTGATATCGTCGAGAGAAGTATCATGAGAGGAGTATCAAGAGAATCAAGATACATCGATGCATTGAAGTGTTCCGTATCATATGTGATGAGTTTGACAGCAGATGTAAATGAGATACAGACTAAATAAAAAAACGATAGGTGACGCGGTGGCTAGGATGTGAAATACAACACACATAGCACAGTGAATTAACGAGTGGGATATCAAGTATATATAGCACATCGATGACATAACGTACATAAATAAATTTCATATAAGTGGTAAATTTTCAAAATATATCTATGTGATGCAAGTCTCAATTAACACATCACTGAAAGATGTTATCCCGCACACGATGAAATCAGCACAAACTGACCATAGTAATTCACTATGTGGTGCACCAGTGTAAGTTGCTCTAGTGTATGCAAGCAAATGTCTCATTACCTGTGCACTTTCCTGGGAGGATCGACACCTTGTCAATGGCGATGTCACCTCGGTCACTGCCCCCTCTGGTGCCAAGGAACACAACCTGTGAGAGATGTTTCAGTTGATTTGCACTGGTAGAACGCGTGGCACATTACCGTCCTTCTACTGAATGCACACCGAACTAAGAATCGTTATGGCCACAGTTGAAGCGATCATCATATAAGGTTGTTGGTCACGGGCAATAACGTAAAGGGTATACAAAACACATGACGGTTTATATGCCAGGCTAATGTGTAAAATATATCGACTCTCCTTGCGCGATCATATCACCAATCGGGAGCCGGACGGAAGCCTAAACGGATATCTATATACAACATCATCGAAAGGCGATGTCGCTACGTCTGACGGGGCATGTGATACGTCACGATGGAACGGGCAACCAATTTCTTCTTATGAATCTCCGACAAAGAGGTCATGCGAACATGAAACTGAGAGGCACTATCAATAGAGACACATAAGCCTCAAGAGGGCTTGTCTAACTGCCTCAGTTGCATATAGTTAAATCAGCTCTGCATCTCGCTACGTTAATAATATCATACCTGGTGAATCAGCCATTCATATAAATAAGTACCTATTTTGATTGGTAACACTAAACTATGTTTTGTTTTGTAAAACAATCTTTATTTTTGAAAACATAACACGCATTTGTCACGAATCCAACGTTATTGAAGAAATTGTTTGCTGAAATCAACTAACTTAAAGGCAACCAAACACAGGCAGTTTTGCTCCGCTCATAATGGGAAAACGTTGCGATGGCAAACCTTGGATATACTGGTGCTCGAAAATCGTTCAAAACGATGCAGTCTGAACACTATTCCTGGCAGTAGAAGCTGCATTGATGCCGTAAGCCGTCGGAACACAGGCATATGCAGGATCGACAACAGCTTTGGCCGAGTCGATGGCGTACGGGTGTTGAATTTATGAGGACTGCTTACCAAAAGCGACATGTTAATGTTACGCGTATTGCTTTCTTGTACTGTAGGTCTAGTGTAAGACCTTTGCGTTCTCATGTGTGCCATGTGTCAGTCTTCAATATGCAACTTAGACTTGAATGTCGACAAGACCAGGGAGATAGTAGACCTCGGAGAGAAGGGGGGGGGGATGAGAATGAGCTAATTACTGGTGGTGAGACTGTCGAAAAGGTTAACGAGTATAAATATATAGGCACAGTATTATTAATACAGGAAGTAAAGTTGTGGCAGTAAGACAGACTGAACTGCATGAGACGAAAGCGAAGAGAAAGGGTATAGAAATCATGAGTGACTTGTGTCACATCCTTTCTTAATATTTTAATATGATACCATCAGGCAGGAGACCCAGGGCAACAATTTATTTTACATATATTTTTGTTATTGTATTGCATTTATTTATTTTTTAAATATGTATTTTAAATAGATACTTATTCATTTCTGTATTTAAATTGTGCAACCTTGTCACTACCGCCATACTATGTGTGAATATGTGGACTATTTGTCTGCGACTGCCTATGTAATTACTGTTTTCATGATTTTGTTCTGACCACAAGACAATGTTCCCTCCTTTGAGAAATTTAATAAATTGTCTAGCATCTTGTGATTTGTTGTCATTATCAGCCATTGACTCCAATCATGTCATTCAACCTTTTCTAATGATGTTATAAATGTTATAGCTAAGCATGATACTACTATAAATCTTAATAATATTGTTATAATTATAAATTATATTTTGGGGATTTGTCATAGTTTAATGACATCTAGTTAGGTGACGTTTTTAAAGAAGCAAATACAGTTGGTTGTTATCATTTTCATATTTACAACAATTTTTGATAAGACAAACAACAATTAAAGGGAAACATAACGATACTTTCAATGCTAAAAGATGTAATCCAAACTAGAAATTTCCAACGGTAAACACACGTTTTACAATTTCGACAACCTTGTAATGGACGGGGAAGTAGATTTCCTAGAACAACTGATACAGTGCAAAGATATTTTGGGCAGACACGGACTGAGAGCATGTTTGGAAATTATGGAGGTACGTGGGTGCAGCAGATATGGAAAGAGCTTGAAAAACATATGGCGGGTAAAAACGGAAGCAAATAGACACTATACTAAAAACAGTTCCAAGATAGTTTTTCTAAAGTAATATTTTGAAATTGTTACTGGGGTTGTTTGTTAAGATCCAGTTCGACCAAAAAGTTGACTGACTCCAGCCTTCCTACCTTGTCCTCCCTCGATACGGTGGTAGATACGCCCACCACATGCCACTTGTCGTTAAAGTTACCGCGACGCATCCATACGTAGTTGTGTTCCCCGAGGGATGATACAAACACGAACAGATTGCCCATCCAATAACCTTTCATTAAGAAGGAAAACTTGATGCATATGCGGCCACTGTGCGAGAGAGTCGGCGTCTCCAAACTGTTTCGATGGAAAAGAAGAGCAATCAATATTGTTCCACGTGCCACACAGTTTTTTTCTTCAAAATTTATGTTGTGAAACTGTTTACGGACGCTTAATGGATACATACACCTCATGAAATGTCATATTTTAATTACGTGTCATAACTGTAAAAAATATTATCTAGTCTACATGTGATGTGTATTAAACGGAACCAAAAGGGAAAAGTTGCATGCTATGCACGTGAAAGAGTTAATAAAAACTAATTATTTTGAACGGTAATCACATTTTTAACGTCAGTGGTTTATTAGTCAAACAAATCTGAACACCTTTTCTATCAAAGTCCGTAAGTCGCGCTATTTTGATTGTTGTGTGACCTAGCCGATGCACGGCAGATCTGTATATTTGGTGTTTAAAAATAATCTTCAGTTTGTGCTGTGTACATTATCCCGCTCCGTGTGCGGAAACGAACATTATTTTCGTTCAGAAATAGGTGAATGATAAGGATGATTTTGAAGATATAACTAAACGCGCTGGTAAACTTGGTAAAGAAGACCCGCCGGAAGCCGAAATACAGAGGCGAGTAACAAGCCGAGGCGACATTGACAAGTGGCAATGCACAGTTTATTGTTTTGGTGAACAACGAAACTCGCTGAAAGGAGTATGTATGCTGTCAGGTACAGCTGCTGTCCTGCACGCAGAGCCTATCGGTGAAGTTAATTATTTATGTGTCTAGTATATGAAATGTTGGTCTAAATGTTCCTTATGAAGTCCGGGCTGGATAATAATTTAAATAAATAACATATGAACTCCAACGGAGAGAGTCGATGGCGGGTCAGTGACAGGTGTGTCGAGGGCCACCTCGCATTCGTTCCCAGGATTCGGTGACAGTTTCTATTTAGTCACCGCCATGTATTATTCTCCAGGTCAGTAGTGTAGTGTCTGGCATGTTATACACAGCTTTAGGTCGCCCAATTTGGAACACATATGGGGTCAGGGCTCTAGCTTAAAAAACTATTTTCAGAAATCAAGTTCCAAATTGTCCACAACTGGGACAGAAAATGCAGATTAATTGTTGTTTTTCAAACACTAAAATACTGGACATTATTATATTAACAGTAGCGATGGCATGTTTGTGTATTATTGACATAGCATGACCTGTGCGGCTATGAAACGTGTGTGTCAGTATTAATTGTTCTTTTAATAGGCGTGGTATTTAGAGGGAGGGTTTTGAGCATAATTCTGGAAGGCTAAATAAAGAAACACAATCATTACCCATGTTCTTTATGAAATCGATTTCATGCTGAATAATAAAGTTAAGGGTTTTAGCTGAAATGTATGTACAGTGGAATGCCTATATTAAAAATAACCATTTGAACTGGATAAAAGAAACACAACTAGTAGAACAAATATTCTAAACTATAAAACAGTTGGATATATTTATGCACAGTTCTGCGGTGATCTTAATTGCAATGTAGCTTTGTTCTAGAGGTAACCATAATAGTAGCAGTGATATTCCACTATATATGTGAGGTCTCTTTGTGCTACTAGTATTTCTTATTTATTTATCACTCATAAAAAACTCATTTAAACATGTGGTTCTGTTTAAAATGTGCCGTGATATATTACAAATGGCCATGGATTTTGTATTCTGTGTTTGGAGCAGACAGTGCTTCAAAATGTAATCGGTTAGACAACTTTCACATATATCCGCCAACAAAGATGTAAGTATATGTTCATATATTATAACAGCAGTGAAATGTATTGCTAACAATTTATTGACAATGAAAATAACATTAGAGCAACCAGAACACCAAGCAAACTAACATGATACAACATTTATGTAATACAAATGATATTTCATACAATGCACTAGGCATAGTTATGAAAACATTACACATTATTCCATAGTAGAAATATACCCAAAAATATATGTTTAACAGTAAATGGTGTAGGATAATTCTAGAACATTTCAAGTAGCATGTCCAGTTGTCCACTATGTGAGAACTGAGAAAAGGTTCAATGATTGTACAAAAACAATGGATTGAGTTACCACCATTTTCATACGTCACCTGTCAATAATGTGAACTAAGTTCTTATATAGCAGTGTCCAATCCTCAGGATCAGGCTTGGGGTCAAATACATTTGTATTTGAAACTATTTAAATACTGTTTAAGTATTTGTAATTTACGTTTAGGAATTTAAAGTATTTGTATTTGGATGCCTCATAAGAATATTTGTATTTAAAAACATTTCACTGTATTTGACCCATGTCTGCTCATGGATTGGCCAAAGTGCTTTACACTTTACTCCCCTGGCAGACCTATTCAATTAAACACCATCTCATGAATTGACACCAGCATATCTTGTTTCATTAGCTTGGGCATATCTGTACCAAGGACTGCAATTCCGACATGGACCGTGATTGCGGGCAGTGGACAGGGTTCTGACAAAAACGTAATTCACCATTCACTCTTTCTCTCTGCTATGGACTGGTGGATCTGCAAGTAAACGTACAGCTGTAGTGTCTTCCGCAGCACCCATTACTTGTGTCTTGACCAGAAAACAACCATCTTGTCAGTGTTCGCTAGGACGTGGCCGGACGTTCTTGCTAGATCCGTGGTTCCATCCTTATAAATAATGCTGTATTACTAAATATTGACTGTTTGAATTTACTCCGTTTTAATATGAAAAAGATCATTCAATGTGCTCCAAATAAGCAGCAAATATATTACACTGCAATAGTGAACAGTGTCCTTTACCTTGGTGCAGTGTGTTGGAGTGGCAATATCAACAACCAGGACAGGATTAGGCTAGATACATTTATCAAGAAAGCAAATGGGACTGTAAGGATGGAACGGGTCATGGATCATGGGCAGAGTACAGAAGATATCTGGCAGATGACACCAACTCAATAAGATTTTAATTTGACAGCTGAAGGACTGACATGAGTGAAAGATACTGAGCTACACGCATTAGAACCGCATTCATATTATTGCACAGTGCTTGTAGAGACAGATAGATGATGATGCTGCTCCAGCTGCTGTCTTCATTGAATAAATATGTGTGTATATTTGTGTGGTGATACGCATTACATAAACTAAGGTATGATAACTGATTGCATGATCACTTAGTGAAGGCGTCAATTGAACCAGTACTACTACAACATACTCGTTTGTTTTTATAAGAAGGATGATTGTTTTATGCACAGTTGACAGTGCTCAGACAATTTCATAATGTTGGTAAACGTGGTGTTGAAGTTACATTGTATTGTACATGACCAATTATTTGTAATCATACATAATTGGTAATAATAATGATAATACTGCGTCTTACAAACATTTCACTCCACTATGACATTTCTCTCACAAAATGACCACAATAGCATTTATCGCTACATTGTTTGTGTCATGTTATATTTTCTTTAATAAAAACTGGTGATAATGACATTTAATTTATATTATCCAATAAACACAAAAGTTGGCACATCAAAGTATTAAACGTACAGGAATATATATATATGACAACGTATATTATTAACTGGCAAAATATCGGATTGACACGTCACGCTGATGTGCATGGTGGATCATCTGACTTACTTGCTAAACTATTGGGTTAAATTATTTTTGAATTAGGTTAGTGATTTGCATGACACAGTGATTGAGAGTAGAAAATTCCACTCTTGTTGTGGTGGGGAAGAAACTGGTTCCAAATGTTTGCTGGGTGTTTACCTGAAGATCTAGTGTTATATTTGATAGGGTGATCCTGTGTATTATAAAGTTCACGTTCCATCTAGTATATTATGCTAGTGTGTCAATGGGGTGTGTTAATGTTTTATTCTTGTTTGTAGTGTATCCCAATATATCAAGAACCTCTACCTACCAATATTGCAAATTTTCAAAAGTAATTTTTTACAGTACATAATTTATGGCTCATCATAGGTAATTATTCATCCTTTACTGTAACATGTCCTATTATCTGTGTTGTATGAGTATCTGAACTAAAATGTTGGTCACCAGCACACATAATTGTCATTTTGTTTCTCACTGAACAAATAACATGATTGAATACAACAATCGCAATGCAAATTTTTGACGTTTGAATAATATATTTACTGAAAAATATAGCAGTCATGCTGGCACATTCCGATTTGTCGACCTGAAAAAGGGAACTGCATGGCTACGAAAGGCAGTACTTTTTAAAACTTATTTAGCGAGTGATATCAAAGTGCTATATAATCGTTCTTGCGAATTTACTATGTTTATTATATGGCTTGGCCCTGCCACTCCCAGTCAGTTGTGTTTTAGAGTTACTGTCACGTAGCTTCACCTTATTGCCACGCCTCTGTTCATGCAAACGTGATACCACTCAAAGTAGGATCAAATTAAAATAATAATAATGAATAACAATAACAGCAACTAATAATAATGAATAACAATAACCGCCAAAATCACAGGCGGACGGCCTAACTCGCTTGGACCTAGTTAGCGGCCCCGGGTTCAGCCCGGCTCCTTGTACATATCTTCTAGAACGTTAACTGTGGTGGACGTTTATGAACAATATCATTATGCACATAAGTCATAACGACATACATCGCAATGTGTCTAATGGTACAGTATTTAAATAATTATTTAGATACAGAAGACATAATAATACGTATTAACCTTCTTGCGCTCTGACTTGGCTACGTGCTCGACGCCGACGGAAGGTTTCGATCGGTAACCCGTTTCGACGATGGTGACTAAAGATCGTGCCAATATTGTTTGCACAGCTCCATACTTCAAATCTCGACGTCGCCGACGTTTCTGCGGATCTTGACTCACTACACAGTGAGAAATCTCCTATTTCTCACAACATTGCGTTTCCAACGGCGCTGCCTTACATTGGAATCGTCATCGGACACGTGACTTTAAGGTCAGTTCTGCGTGCTGATTGGTCAGGCAGCAGGGATCAACGCGTTTTCCGCCGTTCACGGAGTCGCTGATTTCAGTAAAATTGTCCACTTTGAAATGATTTTACCATAAACCACTGACGTTAAAGATTTGATTACCGTTCAAAATAGTTCTCTTTCACGTGCATAGCATGTAACCTTTCCCTTTTGGTTCCCTTTAAAATCTCTAATCTGCCGCAGGTCAGGTCAATATTGTACAACGCAAACCTGGTTACTACATTATTTGACAATCTTACGGGATTTGTTTTGTGGAAAAATATTCTGTTGTAATAGCATCATTGCGTTCCCAATAATATCGGAAGGTAATAAGACCCCGCCGTCCGCCCTACTCACTAGGCCTTGTCGTCAAAGACCAGCCCCCTGGCGTCCAGATAGATATACCAGTGCCCCGACTTGGCATGCATTGGTCCCGTCCCGACCGTTGGCGTATGTGTATTAATTCGCTGCCAGTCGGAAGCGTCATTCTGTGGCTGCGTCATCCCACAGAAGTCCTTCTCGAAGTCACATTCGAAGGGCAGTCTACCTAAAGGCAAAATGTCTTCTAATTACGACATCCAATGAGTGGGGGGATGCTGCGGGCAAGGCAGTGACTGCGGATGAGAACAATACTACATGCGTATGATAACAAATATAATAATAATAAATAATTCAGTAATAAATAAATGATGTCCATGGCGCCAACATCCTCAGATAAAGTGGCGCAACAAATGCTGTGGATTAAGCATCATTGTAGGCAAGGGATTGCAGAAGAAGATGGCGGCTAGGAGAGCGACAAAAGAAGCTACACCAGGTAAAGCACTACACATCCGTTTTCAGTTGATGGCAAAGTAATAGTTCCTGCTGATTGAACGTTATCAGGAAGTGAATTTCGTGGAGTCAGAGGGTTAACTGAGAAATTCCGTAATTGATTATGGGAATATCAAGTAAATTTGAGCTAGACGACCAGAGTTGCCTGAAATAGCAGGTGTGCACATTAGTATTATAAATCTGCCTACCAAAAGCGTACGAAGGAATGTGGCCAATAGCGTGGAGTTTGTCGTGCATGTTGCATATTACTTGTTTAGTCTCTATTCTTCCACCCCTGTCTGGAAATTGTGCTGAACACTCTTGTGACTACTGTGTTTCTTGAGTGGTGATGCCAGACAATTCATTCGTTTATGGACACGCGTGATATTGACATATAATGTACCAACCTCCATATGTGCACATAGGCAACTTGTTACGCTCGTTGTGTTGAGTTCGGTATTTACAGGCGAAGCGGTGTAACACAGGTTGTATTATGTGGTCATTCTATACTTATATTAATGTTAGTTTAAAGTCATTTTTGCTGGTCAATCTGGTTGGAAATGTCGATGACTATGTTGGACTATGAGTCTACTCTCTCTACTACCTCTCCGTTGATGGATATTGTAGACGGGCCATGTTGCAATTAGCGGGAGTCAATGCCCATGTTCCTTAATCCTATTTCATGGATTCTTTAATTACTCTGTCAAAAAGACACGATCGCTGACACATATATTTGATACGCACGATTGTAAATTGCAGTAAGTTAGATACGGTAATGCAAAAGTTGAGTTACTTGGGCAATATCCTCGGTCAATCCTCAGTTTGTCAATGGCGATGTCACTTCGAACTCGGTCTCCTCTGATGCCAAGGAACACGACCTATGAGCAGTGATTCAATATATTTGCACTGGCAGAAAATGTGGCACATTACGATCTTCCTACTGAATGCACAGCGAACTAAGTATCTTAACGACCACAGCATCATATAAGGTTGTGGATATTGAACAATAACAATGCACTATTAAAAACACTTAACGGTTGACCATTACAAGACCAAATTCCCAATCAGGATCTGTATGGCAAACTAATACGGATTTCTAGCATACCATCGAGGGACGTCTACATGAATCGACAAATCAAATTCTTCTTTGGAAAATGTAAAGCGTAAAGTAGAGTTTTCCCGAACACGAAACTGAGGGACCCTACCAATAAAGACACCAACCTACCTTTTCCTTATAGGTGACCACATTAGAGATGATCGCTTCATTCCACTGATCAGATCGGTTGCCTGACAGCCGGAAGATGAGCCTAGGCACCTTATAGCCTGGGTTTTTTGTCAACACATACAGATAGCCCATGTCGGAGCCGAACATCGAGTAGAAGAACGTAATGCATATGTGGCCACTGTACCCGAAGATCGGCGTGTCTAAACTGTTTGATGGAGAACATCGAATATAACGCGATTGAAGAAGTATGTCGATAGTTCGGCTGTTCCGAAGTATATTGTTGTGCCACAAAATAGCAACCATAACCATAATATTTACTGGCCCCAAGTAGGTATAGAATTTTTTTTTTTTGAAAGTACGCTTTCGTTAGTACATCTATACAAGCACACATACACAACTATGATATCATGTTCACATAATAATATAAGCCTAAGCGGTACGCCAACAATACATACAAAACTGTGCACTTATAGTAATTCTTGTTGTACACAAAAAACATGTAACCTTTACAAACTGGGGTCGGTAGCTCCTATTAAGAATATAGTGTCGCTGTCATAGGAGCCACCATAATGTCATGGTGTAAAGTAGTATTGTCTTTATATACATACAAGGTGTCAATCTCATTTGTTTATTTGAAAGTGTTTGCTTTATGTGAGAAAATGTGTGGTGGTGTGGAGATGGGTTAATGGTAATGAACATGAACCTAGATTAATTAGTTGACATATATAGCAATTTGATAGCGTACATATATCACTGTTGTTATTTAGTAAACTTGTTTTTATATAACAAATAAAGCCATGAAAACTGTGAGTGTATATTTTGTTTTTTAATTGCATCAGGAGTCTCATTTACAGTATGTGGAAGGCTGTGTCTGAGACATTTCATTGTAAATTCATGCTTAGCTCTAAAACTATGTATATTATTTTTTACACGAATATTATAATTGTGTATATTAATACTTGGTATAATTCGCCATTTTAGTAAATACGGAGGTAATTGTTTATGAATATAGTTAACAATAAAATTGTAATTCTTGTAACTTTAACATCTCTTTTATTCTCAGTAATGTAAGGTTTTGGAAAAGTGGTTCTGTATGTGAATTATGTGTATTTAAACTTTTTATTTGCATAAACTTTTTTGGATGCTGCTATTCTATTTCTTTGATATCCCCAAACCATAATACAATAATTTATATGTGATAATATTAAGGTGTTATATAATAAAACTTTAAGGTCCAATGGTAATAAATGTTTTAATCGGTTTAATACGCCAATTGTTTTTGAACACTTATTTGATTTTCTCCATGCGTTTTCTCCAATTTGGATTAGTGTCTAAAGTCAATGCTAGAAAGTTAAATTCATCTGCTCTTTCAATATCTACATCATATATATATATGTTAAATGTAGCAGCTTGCATACGTTTATTGTGCATATGGAAAACCAAATATGTAGTTTTGCTTTTATTTAATACTAATTTAGTAATATTTAGTCATTCATTAATTTTAGAAATGTCTTCATTTATGATTGTCTCCGTACTTTTATTATCGAGTGTCGTTTCCCTCAGAGAATTTAAAGAGGTAGATAATGTAGTGTAATCAGCACACATAACACAATTAAATAATGGACTAACTTTTGAAAAATCGTTTATATAAATGATGAACAATAGTGGTCCTAGGACAGAACCTTGTGGGACACCGATTGTTATAGGTAAAATGTCTGAGTTAATTTTTTTCAATTTAAGTAAATATTTTTTCTTTTGTAAGTAACTTTTGAACAAATGCAAGGTTGGGCCATTTAGACCATTGTATTATAGTTTCTTTTGCAAAGTACTATGGTCAATAGTGTCAACTGCCTTTGATAGGTTGATATATACATTAATTGGTATTTCATTGTTATCAAATTTAGTCACAATTCTATCAATTAGTTAAACTGCAGCGTATTCTGTTGAATATTTAACTCTAAAACCATACTGATTTTCATTTAGAAAATGTCGTTGAACTTTCCGTTGAAACATGAATATAATTGTATACAAATACGTTTGTCTAATACTTTAGAAATGGTAGGAAAAGGAGAGATTGGTCCGTAGTTTTCAAGTAAGGTGGATCATCTGTTTTAAATACAGGAACAACTTTTGCAATTTTCAGTTTATCAGGCAATACACCAGAGTTTAAACCCTGGTTTATTAATACTGTAAATTACAGGTTCAATTATTGTGAGTAATTTTGTTGAGATACCATCAAATCCACAACTGTTTATTGTGTGAATGTTATATATATATAGTTTTCCTGACAGTTTCATCATCAACAAAATAAATGAAGAGGCTACATTTTTATTTAAATAATAATTGAATTTTTTACTACCTTGATTGTATTTAATCCCTAGTGTAATAGACTGTCCTATATTTGTAAAATAATTATTAAATTTGTTTGCAATATCCTTTTTATCAAATATGTGTTTGTATAATTGTCTGGACAAATAATGGTAGTTTTTATTTGTTTGCTTTTTGAAATAAATTCATTAATAACTTTCCATGTATTTTATATTGTTTTTAAATCTGTTTTCAAAATACGCTTTTGTTTGCTTCACGAATAGTATGTTTTAATATTGTATTATATGTTTTTAGGTTTATGTCAATAATTTCATAGTTTTACAAATTTAGGTGGGGGTTCTGTTTTCAATGAGGTGTTTATAAGTATAAGATATGTTTTTAACTTTTTAGTGGTATAAAGTGATATATATATATATATATATATATATATATATATATATATATATATATATATATATATATATATATATATGTATATATATATGTATATATATATGATTATACATCTTGCTAGAATGCTTTTATTGTTACTTACATTATCAAGCAGTGGCGTGTTAAGAAAACACTAAACATTAATCGTCTCCCAAATTTCATGATGCAATTTATCTTTTTACTGCAGTAATAATATATATATATATATATATATATATATATATATGCATATACATATATATATATATATATATATATATATATATATATATATATATATATTATATATATATATATATATATATACATATCATTACTGCAGTTATGCACTTAATGTTTTTTATTGGTGTAAGAAAAAACAGTCAAACATATACATTCAAGAAGCAATTCAAGTTAAGCGTTGTGTTTAGATAATCCATTTTATATATAATATGTTAAAGCATTATTATTAGTAGTATACACACATAAGGCTCTTTAAAGATATGACGTAAATATAACACAATGTCTATTAATTTTCATTTAAAAAGAAAACCCAACATTCAGTGAAAACTATACAATATTGTCATTGAGTGCAATAATTTACAGTTCTTTCATTTCAAATTTACGCTTTAACGGACAAACGATTGAGAGAAAAAAGAACATCAACATTGTTTAGTTGTGATGAATTAGAAATAATATACAAATCAACATTAATAACATTTAGCTAACCACTAAAAGGGGAACGAATATGACATAAAAAAAATTCTACATATCATTAAATAATCCGTTAGAATTATGATAGCACATTATGGCTAAATAATTCTTTATGATTTAAAATGCATAACAATAATTAATAATTGATATAAATAATCAATAATAATAATAATCAATACTAAAATACAGAACATAAACGTTCATATGGCGGACATTGTTCCCCGTCGAAAATCATAAGGGCCGGGTTTCTGGTTGTAGGCCACGTGTACAACAGAATGTGTTAATTTCCGCCTGTGTGCTGATGATCTTAATCGTGTTAGCCATAGTCTTTTTCATAATCTTCCCGTTATGGGTTCAGCATTCATCAATTTTCTTATTTCTTTTCAGCTGCCTTGTAGCGGCGGCAAGTGTAGCGCGGCGTTGTGTCAAGTCTTCGTTTACTAGCAATGATTGATAACTTAATCTAGTCACGCTATTTATATAAATGTCGTATTTTTATTAGCTACCTACCCGTAAAATAGTTGCCCTATATAAACTACGGATGCGGTGTATTATAACTAAAACAGCATTGCCTAAGGTTCAATTTCCATGTGTACACATATTCCAACATTGTAGATAACATTGGACAATATAGAAAATACAGACAAATACATATAGCGGCTTTGCACATCCATGGATCTTGTAGCTAGAGGGCAAAAAGAGTAATTCAAACATTACTAGACAAACTTGGCTGATTATTTCTCTTCGGTATTTGCAAGAGAACCACAAGAATATACTCCTCATGAACCTATAACATGTAATAACACAGTTGAAACGTGTACTATCAACCCATCAATACAAAAAAAAGACATTTAAATTACTAGAACCTCCATCCTAGGGTCATAAACGAATTACCAAATACATCAGCATTCCACTGTCAATCATATTTAATAAATCTCTCCCAACAGGTTTACTACCAACAGACTGGAAACAAACAAGCAAACATATTTGCAATTCATCAGAAAGGAAGTAAAACCTTACCACAGAACTACAGACCAGTCAGGTAACGAGCGTAGTGTGTAAAACAATTGAAGAAATAGTCACATATATCATTACTGTACATACTAAAGAAAATGTTATATTGAGCAATACACAGTTTGGTTTTTATAAAGGGCCGTTCTACAGTATTTCACCTAATAAAAGTACTAGACTCATTGACTGAGACACGGGATAATGGAGGTTGCATAGATGTAGTATACTGTGATTTCATGAAAGCTTTTGACAAGGTTCCACATGGAAGACTAATTAAGAAACTCCAGAGCTATGCAATAAAGGGGAACACATTTAACTGGGCCACATATCTACTTGCACAGAGAAAGCAAAGAGTAAGGGTAAATAACATATTTTCAAATACGCCAGATAAGGAAGGACATGTAAGAACCTGTTAATATATCAGCCGAACCAGCTACACATGTTTACATCTAGATATATTTTGACAATAATATTTCTAGTACAAAGTTATACAATGTTCATCATATGTGTACAAGACATGGCTTGGGTGCTATAAATAAAGTGATTTGATCAGTGAAGTCCAGGTGTCGTAAAATACATCTCCCACTACTGTATAAACTCACAATATTATATATATATATATATATATATATATATATATATATATATATATATATATATATATATATATATATATATATATATATATAAGAGTGCATCGTGTTATATTTCTCATTGTTGGTTCATAACCATTCGTACGAGATACTGATGTAATAGCGAAACTGCGTTCCTGCTACTATCATAAGTTAGTTAACCCCCGTCATTACCCCTACTCACTAGGTAATGTCGCCCATGGCCCGGGGCGGCCTGGCATCCAGGTAGACGTACCAGCGCCCTGACTTGGCACCCGATGGTCCCGTCCCGTCTGTCGGCGTCGGCCCTTCTCGTCGTTCCCAGTTGGACTTGTCATCCGCTCGATGCGTCATTCCACAGAGGTCCTTCTCGAAGTCACACTCGAAGGGTAGTTTACCTTAAGATAAAATGTCTTCTAAATAAGACGTCCATTATGTGGGGAGATCTTGCAGGTAAATCGAACCAGGCGGAAACCGAGGTTGAATAAAATATTACACACGTAATATAATAATGGTAATAAATACATAAATAAATACATCAAGTCTTGGATTAATTAAACTATCACACAGCCATACGTAAAGCACTAGATATTGAAAAGATCGAAGATATTGTAAATATAAATGTGTCATCCTTGTATAATAGAATATTTAAAGTTGAAAGTCCAGCGCGTCTCGTTTTATATTTTATGGTGAAACGGTACCTGGAACCCTGCTGGAAAATATATACTGAGTTTTATATATATCATGCCACTGTATGTATTGTTGCTATTTATTTTATTGTATCATGTTTTTATTCTTCACCGTGTGTCCTTTATATGTGATTGTGCGTATGAATATGTATGCAATGTTTCTTCTTCGGCAACGGAGGCTGAGTAAAGTAATAATAATTAATAATAATTAAGCGTTATTTGATAAACCCATCTGAAAAACACAAGGTAATGCATACTATATAAAATTATGTTATATAATTGTTGGACAATATCACTAATAAGTGGGTAAACGATGGATCAACAGCAGATGTGATCTACTTACATTTTTTCCAAAAAGCTTTTGACAAAGTGCCACATCGAAGATAACTGTTTAAATTAAACGCGCATTGCATAATATATGATATGACTAACTGAATATAAACATGAATAATTGACAACAGAAGACAAGGGATAGTTGATGAGGATTCTTCAAAACGTATTCGATCGGTATCTCCATCGACTTGAAAACAGCGTTCGATACAATACATCATTAAATTGTGTGAAAACATGGAATATCCACGTTTTCATTAAATATATCCCATTTTTGCAATTATGGATTTTAAATATATTTCTCGTTAAATATGTCATGTGCAGTTCAAAAAGGCTCAATATTAGTACCATGATTATTCATTATGTATGTGATTATTAATGTTAGATTTCTTTGCTAAACCATTACAATATATAATTTATGCTGATACCACTAATTTGTTTTATGCAAAGAAAAAATGTTACATGTCGCAAACACTGAAATAATATTATGTGATCTTTTCCACTTAAAAATACCTCTATTAATTTTCAAAGCCTACTACTGTATGCTGCCAGCCAACTTATAAGCAACATCAATCGTTAACGTGTAGTGCCACTTCAGATGTTACAGCCATCTCTCTGTCTGTATTCTTAAACAAGTATGTGTATGTTGAACTCATTAATACAACAGCACAAAGGTCGTTCAGATGCAGACAAATAAACAATCATAAATGCATATGTATACTTTATATTTATTATCATATCTGATTTGACTCATTCTATCGTGTTTTCTAAATGAATATGTCTTTACATGTATGTACATTTGGGATAATCTGACCGACATATTCACTTGCAGTGATATGACGAAAGACATATATACAGTGTATATATCGATTGTTTTGTCACGATACATATATTTGATAGAAACAGGCCATTTCCAACATCGGTGGTCTAATTAACCCACTTACTGACCAGCTCTGCGATATGCACCAACATCAGCTGTCATCACCCATTCAGCAAACGAACATATAGAAGTGTCATATGCATCACTATTTACCTTTGTATAAGTTTACGTGACCTGTTTGATTTCGACGGGTATTAACATTGCGAAAGGGTAGACTCGAATTGGTGTAGAATTCCTGTTTTAATCAAAATAATAACAAATTGTTAAATATGTGTCGTATGTACCGCGTTTGTCAAGTGTATCGCATGTTTTATCGGGAGACCGTGTCCCGAATCATACGTGCAACGCAAGAAAGCGGGCGCTAGCGAAATGAAAACTACAAGAATCGCTAGGCATAATGAGTCATTTCAAATTGCATTGATGTGTTGCAAGCCTGAATTAACAGTTCTTTGAAAGTATAGTTGTTATCCAGCACACGATGACGTCACCATTAGGTATTCACAGTGTGGTACAGTGTGTACGTTCCGTAAACCTACTCATTGCCTAGCCTTTCTAAACGACACGTTTCGTGAAGCGTATGTTTTCTTCTATACGGGTGTTAGTTACACTAGTGCATGTAAGAAAAAGTCGCGTTACCTGCGCAATTTCCTGGTACGATCGACAGCTCATCAATGGCGACGTAACTTGTTGTCCTACCTCTGATGCCTAGGATCATGACCTGCGAGTGTTGTTTCATGTTGAATGCGCTGGTTGCATACATGGTACATTACGATCATCCTACTGAATGCACAAAGAACAGTTTTTACGATCATAGTTGAACTGATCGTCATACAAAGGGGTAGATCCTTGACACTGACTCAATCGCTATGGAAAACACTTGACGGCTCATACACCAGACTACTAGGTGAAATATATATCACTAGCCAGGGGCGGAGAACATGTCACAGTTTGACATTGCGTGCGATGTGTATCGATGCAACGGTAAATCACTTTATTATTTTGAAAATTAAAGGCCTGAAGAAGAGGTCGTCCGAAAACGAAACTGAGAGACACTGTCAATAGAGACACAGGATGCACTGTTTCAAATAACCAGGATAGTGACGCACGTGAACACGAACAAATAAAAACACTCATAAAAGCAATTCCCTAAACATTATAGTTTATTAGAAATCAGTCACATATCAATTTCAAAGCACTGGTCGAAGACAGTTATTTATTTTTAACCTAATAACAACGTTATTTGGTTTCAGTACATTTGTGAATACGAGTGAATACGTTTTTATTTGACAATGGAGTGTTGAATAACATTAAGTTTAAAGGATAGTAGTTTAGTTTTGTTTAAGTAAGTTAAAACAACTGTAATGTGTCAGGTTAATTTCAAAACACTCCAGAATGTATTATAATGGTAGTGTTTTGACATTCTTACGGTGACTGGTTTTGAGAGCCAGCTCTACCAAACCGTTCAAAGTCTCGCCCCAACAGACCACGAGTAATTTCGAACAGCACATCTACCTTCTCATTTCTTGAAATTTTGGTAGAGAATGCTGCCTGATGCCACAGGATGCCTTGATCATGAGAAAGAGTGAACACGGGCTTGTCTTCCCCGCGGAATGACGTCAACCCAAACAAACTGCCCACGTCAGTACCGTGCATCGAGTAATAGAACCTGATACAGACTCGGCCACTGTACTCGAGGGGCGGCGTGTCCAAACTGCTCGATGGAAAACAACGTAAGTCACACGATTAAGGAAAATTGCCGACTTTAGATTGTCGCAAATACTTTAATAATTGAAATACCGACCTCACATCAACAGTCTGACACAGCGCAGGATTTACAAACGCATCATGTTTGAGAAAACTATCTCAGAACGACACGGTGATTTCATCCATTAACTATTGTTTCACAGGCTAAATGCTAAAGGATACACGATCGCCGTTAAATGTCATATTTTAATTAACTGGCATATTCTTAACATAGTTATCCTATCAACTGATGCGATGGATTAAAGGAAATAAAATAAATCAGTTAACCATACTTAAGAAGAAAAGTAGACCTAAAGTTAGCGGCCTTGCCAGATCCATGATCTTGTCGCTAGAGGACGCATTCAACACTGCCAAAAAAGGGAAAGGGGTTAATGATCAGGAAACGCTAAACGCTTTCAAACCCAAAGCAGGACCATATCACTCCATAACAAAAGGTTACATTCCAAATGTATTTTAAATATTATTCAAGTTACGTTCACTAAAACTATATATGTAGATTAAATGCTTTAGCTTCCTATGTTTAAAATGTAAACATAGTGATCCGTCTGACTGATCCAGACATACACATGCTAATCTGCGATGTCATGTACATGCCATGGCCACGAATATTTACCACATTTTGATCTATTTATTTCGAATGTATTCGGAATGGCAAAATAACAAAATAACTATAAATATAATGAATAAGCTAACATTCACTTACTAGTTATATTTATGATGTGTTTGTAGATGAGAATGTTGTGTAAACTAACCGTCTTTTGGTTGGTTAATCCTGTATAAACTGATGGGGGCCGCGAAATCGTACTTCCCGAATTGGATGAAAACAGTGCTGCTGCAAGCGACCAAAGAGTGAACCTTGCTAGACCGCTGTTCAGATTCTAATTGGGTGCTAATTTTGACAACTTTGGCTCATCAAAATGTGTGTGAGTTTTCGATTTAAAATGATATATCTTGTTATACTATGCCCCTTACCCGGGACGGTTGTCCCAAAATGGTGTAACATAGATTATGGGAAATAAAGTAATGCGTTTACCAAAAACAAAAAGTACACAATGACAGATGCATTTTGAAATATTGTTGATGGTGTGTCGCTGAATATGTAAATCTATTGCAAGTGGCCGAAACATACGATACAAAAAGGTTCACGCTAAGAATAATTAATGTATTTTACTGACATGCTAGACGGAAAAGTAACTGTTAGAATCATGGCCCATTCCAGCAGAGCATACCTTGGCATTACGATATATATTCAAAGTATGAAATTGAATGAAAGGTTTCCAAAAATTCACACAAGCTTAATTCTAATTATCATAATGTAGGCCATGTGATAATGAACCTGAACGGCTTTGTGACAACCTGCACCTCCTTTAAGAGTTGACACAAAGTACTCTTCTTGGAGTGACATTCGTTGTGTGTAGTAGTTTAATAATGTATATATTCGAAGGGTCCCAATGCCAGTGGGACCTATACGAGATTGCATTTTCGTCAAGCAAAATTAAATTAATGCGCGAAGCAATATCATAAATAGTAAATATAAAAGTATTACTTGAAAACGAAATACATCGACAACGCATTAATAATCAGTTACCGAACTTATGATTACTAAGCGGTCACTGCAGTGGCAAACTCAAATGCTCTTGCCATCTGGGATACATACTAGAGGCTGTGTGTCAACCATACTGTGTGACAACCAATCCCGGTCTCCTAAGCAATGGTAGATTGTGGATCGAAACGTGTGAATGAATGAGTTATTGAAAATATACCAGGAAATAACATAATATGAAAGTAAGTAAAATGTGCTTGTACTTCCTGTAACTATATATGAATATCAGATCAGATCATTAATAATAATCAATTTGCACAAAGTTAGCATGGTAACCACGACATTCCTCGATATCTTGTTGATAGTGGGTTTGTAGAAAGCCCAAAGGAAACTTATTGCATGCTTGTATATTTCCAATTGTTTTACCTGTTACACGAACAAGCATTCCCAATATAATATCAAGTTGAATACACCCCTGTCGTCACCCCTACTCACTAGGCCTTGAGGCCCGGGGCCCGAGGCGGACTGGCATCCAAGTTGATGAACCAGTACCCAGACTTGTGAAGCGATTGTCCCGTCCCTTCCGTAAATTTCGACTTGAATCTGCGATCCCAGTCGAAGGCGTCATCTGCCCGCTGCGTCATCCCACAGAAGTTCTTCTCGAAGTTACACTCGAATGGTAGTTTAATGGAAGGCTGTGCTGCAACTATAGCGCAGCTTAACTATAAAAGAACTGTCGTGTAATAACGACGTACAATGGGAGATGTAGTGGGGAAATCGAACCACGCAGAGTAGGAGGACAAGCAAAATACTACACTAGTATCATGGTAATAAAAATAATAAATAAAGTAAAATGATTAAATAAATCAAAGAACGTAGATCAGTGAGTTTGACATCGGTGATCTGCAAAATATTAGGGAGAATAAGACATGTTACGTTTTGTTTCCAGTACGTCGGTATACAGTGGAACACCAGTATACGCGGTCTACTTATGTTTTAAAACTTTACATTTAAAATGTTCGGATAATTGCCACATCGAAGGCTATAATTTAAGCTAATGGCCCATGGCATAATAAACAGTAAAGTAACCTGAATATTAAATGGCTTATTGGCAGAAGACAACGGGTAGTAATTAAAGGGATTTGTTAAATTGGAAAACGGTTTTGAATGAGGTTCCACAGGGATCAGTACCGAATTATACTGTGTGTGTGTGTGTGTGTGTGTGTTTGTTTGTTGTGTGTGTGTGTGTGTGTGTGTGTGTGTGTGTGTGTGTGTGTGTGTGTGTGTGTGTGTGTGTGTGTGTGTGTGTGTGTGTGTGTGTGTGTGTGTGTGTGTGTGTGTGTGTGTGTGTGTGTGTGTGTGTGTGTGTGTTGTGTGTGTGTGTGTGTGTGTGTGTGTGTGTGTGTGTGTGTGTGTGTGTGTGTAAATATCGCGTGGTGGCTGTTATTGTTAAGCTTAATTGGTTAAATCCACCTTACTGTGGATTACTAAAAGCAAGGTGATGGTTAACATAACATATTATACTATTATGTTCCTTTTTTGAAAATGGGTAGACGATTGACTAACAGTAGATATAATTTACTTACATATGTTCCTAAAAGCTTTCGACAAAGTCATACATCGAAGAAAAAGCTCAAACTCAACATATACAAACGATATAACTAACTGATTATGAAAACGGCTTCTTTGGAGCAGAAGACAACGGTTAGTAGTTGATGAGGTACTACAAATTGAAAATCGGTTGTGAACTGGGTACCACACGGATCAGTAAATGGACCCATACTATTCAAAGTATTGACATTTGTGATATTACGAATTTGTGTACAAGTATTAAAAAGTGATGGAGATAGACATCATTTACAATATGATACTGGCTGAGTGATTGAGTGGTCTTGGAAATGGCACATGGTGTTCAACGTTGGTATTTGTAAATGCAAACAAAACATGGGAACGAAGATATGCAATATATAACATACTATAGAGGGTATATTACTAAGTATTACTATAACAGAAAATAACTTAGGGTTAACTGTTAATGCATATATGTATTAAGAACTACCATAAGAGAAAATAACTTATGGTTAACTATTAATGATTTGAAGTTTCAAAGTAATGCGGAATTACAGCATTGATGGAAAATCAAATGTTTGGATTAATTAGGCGATATGTAACATAAAGGGACATTAAATAAAAAATTACCCAGATAAACACAAAAGTTACGCCTCGTTTAGAATATTGTATTCAAGAGTGGAGGTCTTATTGCAAAAAGAAAGGACATATGCTAAAAACAATAAAACGGAGACAAACGAAATATTACCAAATGTGAGATATGGGTTATGAAATGGGTGGAAGAGAATGTGGTTTAATAATACTAATGACCAAGATAATTATATGAGATCAATCAGAATATACTTCATCTACCAGGTAGTAATTTACACTAGTCATATCAGCAAAAGTCACGATACCTGCGCACTCTCCTGGGACGATTGACAGATTGTCAATAGCAATGTCCGCTAGAGAGGTCGTCCCTCTTATGCCAAAGAACACGACCTGTGAGAAATGTGTCATTTTACCTGCGCTGAGAGAACACATAAGATCTACCTACTAAATGCACACTGAATAAACTTTACGATCACAGTTGAACAGATCGTGATATGAACTTCTAGATCACGGACACTGACACAAACGTATACAAAACATTTCATACTTGACACCAGACTACTACTTGAACTAGAAAAGGAAGTACCGAAAACGAAAACAGTATTACGACATTATTACCTTTTTACTATTTCGAACGCAAATGAGTGTTTTCAACTTAACAATGGAGTCTTTAGAAATTACGTTGGCAGGATGCTGTTGTAGGTTTTTGTTTTAAATATGTGAAACACTGTAAGGTTTCCAAATTAACATCAAAACACTCTTTCAAAAAGTCTGGAATGGTTCAACTCGTTTTGGCTTTCTTATAGGGGCTGTTTTTTTAGACCCAGCTCAAACAAACAGTTCAGTTTCTCGCCTACAGAACACGAATAATTTCAAACACTCTACCTTTCCCTGTTTCGAGATTCTCGTAGAGACAGCCGCCTCATGCCACGGTCTGCCTTGTTCGTGAGAACGAGTGAACACGAGCTTTTGTATTCCGGACGATGACGTAACTACGAATAGACTGCCCATGCCACGGCCGTACATCGAGTAGAAAAATCTAACGCAGACTTGGCCACTGTACCCGAGGGGCGGCGTGTCCAAACTTCTCGATGGAAAACAACGTATGATACACGGTTATAGAAATTATATTCTCAAACAGTCGCAAACATTGTTGCTGTGCAATAAAATAGCAATGATTCATAATTTAATTCAGTCACGATACTTATATACCAACATAACATCAACCCCCGCGCATGATTCACGGACGCATCATGATCAAGTTTGAGAAAACCTATCTTAGCACAACGCGATGGCAATGTCCATATGTAATCCTTATTGAATCAGGTTGCATTTAAACAACTTGTTTAGCAATTTCGTCATATCTGTACAATACATGGCTAGAAAAAGTTATTTTGAATGAAGTTATTTGATTAGTGTTAGCCAGGTATCGTAAACGACACATACAGCCCAAACCCGTGCATGGTATTACGCATGATTGAGTCAATATAACTATGTGTTTGCATCAGAAGCAATCCTGGTGAAGATTCCGGTGAATTCTTATTCACAACTTATTACATTATCAAAAATACTCAATAATTAATATATTAAATTCACATACAATAGAGTGTGAACAAAGTGTATATGCTGACTTCGCCTTACATAAACATGCGAATAAAACATATCATGGTCCATGCCCTTGCAATGGCCACACAGATTTTCCACCACATTTTGATCCATTTATTTCGAAATTATTCAGAAGGGCTAAATAAAAACTATTAACATCAAGATTTAACAAGTATTAACTTACTGGTCATATTACTGATGTGTCGAAAAATGAAAATGTGTAAACTAACAGTCTTTGGTTGGTTGATCCTATAAAATGTGATGCGGGCGGTCGAGGGGCGTTATACTTGTTGTGTAAACGACTTGATGTAAATATTTGAAAGCTGCTCACAATTAGACTTATTCGTATGACAATTCCGTCAAGCAAAACTAAATACAACGCGATGCTTGCATCATAAATAATAACGCATGACATATTTACTTTTAACTTGCATAAGAAAATACACCCCTAATGCATTATCATTCATTTACGGAAGCATTACTAAACAGGTACTGCAGTGCAAACACGAATGTGCTTGCCTTCTAGGAGATATACTAGAACCTGTGTGACAACAAACCCGTGTGGAAAGAAAACCAATCCCGGTCTTCCAAACAATGGTAGATTGCGGGTCGAAAATTATGACAGAATGAATTATAGAAAATTTAGCAGTATGTCATATAAAATTAATGGAAGAAAAATGTGTTTGTATTTCTTTATGGAAATATGAATTCTGATGGGAGTGGTTTTGTGGAAAGTCTAACGGAAAACAATATTGCACCATTTCATATTTTCCATTTTATGGGGAACATTTCTACGTGATACTGATGTAATAGCGATACTGCATTCCCTCCCAATATTATCGAAGTTAAGTAACCCCCGTCGTCACCCTACTCACTATGTCATGTCGCCCTGGACCCGGGGCGACCTGGCATCCAGGTAGGTGTACCAACGCCCCGACTTGGCACCCGATGGTCCCGTCCCGTCTGTCGGTGTCGGCCGGTCTCGTCGCTCCCAGTTGGACTTGTCATTCGTCCGATGTGTCATCCCACAGAAGTCCTTCTCGAAGTCACACTCGAAGGGTAATTTAACTAAAGGTGAAATGTCGTCTAGTTATGACGTTCCTTGTGTGGGGAGATGATGCAAGGAATTCGAACCAGAAAACATTATACCAGGGTGAAATCATGTTTGGCACTGTTCGAACATGGATACCTGTCCACCATTATAACTAACAAAGAGGTGGACAGGACGTAAAAGACACGTTTGAAAGTAACTTAGTAACACATACATAATTTACATTTGAGCTATTACGGTAGAAATAAGTATTTTAGACGAAACTGTCCCGTCTGTCGGCGTGAGCCTGTTTCGTCGCTCTCAGTTGTACTTGTAATTCGCTTGTTGGGTCTTCCCACGGAAGCCCCTCTCGATGTCACACTCGAAGGTTAGTTAAAAAGAAGGCTCTGCTGGAACTTCACTACTACGTTTTTTTTGCAGTGCAGCTCTGTTAGAACAACACGACAGGAAGTCACATATTAATAAATACCAAATAACTAACTAGATAACAATGGTTTTCCATGCCCTAAATTGTTATTCAGCTTATTCGCTGGAAGCTGGAGCCATATTATATATCTACGGATGTGTTTTAACAGGCTGCTGAAAACAAAAAGCAATAATGTGAAAACAAACAAGACGAACCAATTGTTGCCATTATTTCGCCTACCGTAGAAAACACACAGAAAGACTGAAACTTTGGCACCAACGTGGTATTTGTTGCTGAAGATAAAGTCCTGAAGAAAATGACATGTGACACATTTGCAAAATACAAAGTTAAGGTATAAGCTAATGGTACAAGCATGCCATAATTCTATTTAATTGTACAAAATACACATTACAATCGTCCCCATCTGTGCTGTTCACATATCATACACGAATCAGCAATTAGCTCATTTTAGGTCATACGTGACATATATTTTAGAATACATTGATGTGATGCACGCTTCAAAAACGAACAGTTAACTGTAAGGTATCGTTTATATGTCGCACACTATGTCCTCAACATTAATTGGTCTTAGGCATTCACAATGTGGTACGGATCACACATTCCTGAAACCTACTTCTTATGTAGCCTGTCGAAAAGATACAAACAATTGACCCCCATCTGTGGTGTTCACATATCATATATGAATCAGCATTTGCACAATTGTGGTCATACGTGACATATATCTTTAAACAAATACAAAAGCCTTCTACAAAAAACAGGAATAGGTAATAATACATTTCAATATACATTGATGTGATGCACGCTTCAAAGACAAACAGTTAACTGTAAGGTAAGAAAACGTATCGTTGTTTTGCCGCACACGATGACCTCAACATTAATTGGTCGTTGGCATTCACAATGTATCCCTGAAACATATTTACTTCTCTGGCCTGTTTAAACGATACGCTGTGTGAAGCCTATGTTACATATATGCGGGAGTATGTTACAATAATAAAAAAGCCGCCGTTACCTGAGCAATGTCCACGGACGATCGACAGTTTGTCAATGGCGATGTCACTCCGAACATTCGCTCCCCTGATGCCAAGGAACACGATCTGTGAGAGATGTTTCAGTTGATTTACACTGGTAGAACACATGACACATTACGATATTCGTACCGAATGCGCCTAACACTATCTATATCCGCAGTTGAATATATCGTCTTACAAGCTTGTATATCATGGACACTGATTCAAAAATAGAAAACGGTTGACGGCTCACATACCAGGCCACTACGTGAAATATACAAAGTGTCTTGCGCAGTCATACCAATAACCAGGCGTACATGGCAGAGCACACGGAACTCTATCATACCCTTGAGAGACGATGGCATTACTTTTGAAAGAGAGCATGCGATGCGTCACGAAGTAACGACAAATCAATTTGTTCTTTTGAAAATTGAAGGTCCGAAGAAGAGTTCGCCAGAACATGAAAGGAATACACTATCAACACAGACATCGGCCTCATGATGACTTGTCTAACTGCCTCAATTGCATATCTATTCAGCCAGCTCATCAATTCGCCACGTTAACAATATAAGTGAGAAAACACTTAATTTGAGTGATAGCAGTAACACATAATCATGTATTTGTTTGAAAAACCTTAATTAATTACTATTTCACCATGTTCACCGCAGGTAAGATCCTGCACTGATCTACATACAAAGGATGCAATAGAAATAGGGAAACAGATGTGTATTATACACTTAAGATACATGTCTGACAAAGTATATACTGCTTAGTAGCTGACAGGCATGACATACATTTTAGGATTTATAAATTCCACAACAACTAAGCATAAACTATTATATGTTTTCTAAAACAAACAACGGTTTTTAATGAAACCAATTGTAAAATATAAACAAATAAACTAACAAAAATTATTGAAATGGCAGAGCACTATCACTATCAAAAGGAATTTGACAAGCAAGAGTGAACTGAATAGAACAAAGTGAACAAAACAACTTTGATTAGCCTATATTACACTTTTATATACCCTTTTGTAATACCTATTGGAAAATAACACGGGGAAGAGCCCAAAAATATATTGATCCAAATTCATATATTGCAGAAACAAATCATTCCTGTAATAAGTCATGCTCAATTTGCAAGTCATTCATATGTTTTATTTAAAGCACGTCAAATTATGAACATATATCAATTGAACAAATATATAACTTGTATATGATTAAAAAAACATAAACATAATAGGGATGTGTTAACAAATATATTTGATGACATGTTCATGAAGCACACACCCTCACACAGCTGTAATATGAGGCAACATATAGCTTATAAAATACTACATTTTAAAAACAATACCAGACAAACCAATCGCTTATGTTAGTCCCAAACCATGGAATACTATAAAAAAGCATTTAAACAATACATCTTGAGAACATATTAACAATAGACGCCACACATTTAGGATATAGTGGATATTTGAGTGTAATAGTATGTATTAATATTTGGAAAAGAATAGCAAATTAGAAAACTTGTTGTTATATAATTTATGACATATATTTGATTACCTGTGATATGCTCGCACCAGAATAATTGAACCAAGGTGGCATACGTGTTTTGTACATTATTGATAAAAGGAATCATATTATGCAGTTCGCTTCTTTCTTGCATATTGTTGATTGTCTATAAGGTTTTGTATAATTGTTGTTTTGGACAATCATTCAATGAAGCAAGTGTTTCTTTCAAACTATGTAATGACGGCACATCTTATACTCTTTGTAATTTATAAATAAAAATATATAATATATATAACACCGCATTATTCATAATAATATCAATTTGATGAATAGTAGAATCCGCATCTTAGTAGCGTTTATGTTTCAATTAAACAGGATACTGATGTAAACAACGTTAATTTTGCATTCTAATTTATTGAAATAATTTATTTTATATATATTTATATATATTCAGAAAACGTGGTATGCGCGTCTAAAAACATTCATTGGAAAACAACGTTCAAAACATCACAAGTTAGTAGAAAACACTCACATATGAGTTGATGGAAACATTCTGGTCGTCGATACATTTTTTTTTATTAAAGCTTTAAACGAGTAGGAAACTTTATAAACGAAAACCTTCTCACGACGTTATTAATGTTTTGCTATTGTGCACACGAGCGAGTGTTTTCAACTTGACAATGGTGTCTTTTGAAATTAAGTTGAAATGACAGTAGTGTAGTGTTTTAATATATTAAACACTGTAATGTGTTCAATTTACTTACAAAACACTCCAGAATGTTTCAACTGAGGTAATGTTTTGTCATTCTTACAAGGGCTCTTTATTTAGAGCCAGCTCGACAAAGCCGTTTAATCTGGCGCCACCAGACCACTAGACGTTTCGAACACTCGATCTACCTTTCCATTTTCCGGTATATTGGTAGAGACGGCCGCTTCATGCCACGGTGTCCCTTTGTCGTGAGAAAGAGTGAACACACGGTTGTCTACATCACGGGAAGATGTCAACACATATAGACTGCCTATGTCATAGCCGTACATCGAGTAGAAGAACTTGATGCAGACTTTGCCAGTGTACGTGAAAATCGGTGTGTCCAAACTGTTCGATTAGATGGAAAACAACATATTGTATGTGAGAGAATATTGCCAACATTACGGCGGTCGCTAAAATATTTGCTGTGTCAGAACAAACCAATGAATCAGAACTTCATTCATTCACTCTACTTATATAGCGACCTATCGTCAAACCACGGACTTATATGCACTGGACTGCTGTCTCCGGGTTCAAGGCCGCTAGAGTAGCGCAGCAAGGTCAACCTAGCACAAGATGTATAAGTTACTTCCGGTTGTCTGCTGGTTGCCGGCAATTTCGCAGTTGACCGCAGGAAAACATCGTTTTAATAAGACATTTGGATAAACTCTTTACATGACACGCATGTTTAATAAAATCCTAGCAAATACTTTGTTTGGAAAGTAGTTTTGAGTGAAGTATTGACGATTTTAAACGGCTAAAATGCGTTGCCGCGAAAAAATCATCGACCCAACTTGGCAACGAGGAAGTACTAGTCCATGTTGCAATTTATCAGTAAATGAAACCGTGGCTGCTTCGGTGGTTGGGCAAACCCAGACTAGGGAAGGAAACAATTCATCAGTTTTAATCAAAATGAATGACTTGGGATTTAGTTACAGCCACGAGATGGACTTTAGGACCAGGGCCAACAGTATACAGATGGTCCCGAGACAACCCTCCCCCTCCACACCCCATGATCGTTACGGAAAATATAGTAGGTAGCCCTGCTGTAGGCACTTCAAAAAAATTACCTCAGGATTTAGACTTAAATGAAAGGTAATAAGTTACAGATCACGTAACTGTTAATTGTATTACGATACCTTTATTAGATCCAAAATTATTGCAATTTAAAAACGAAAAAATTGCGCTAAATTTGTGTATCTCTTATAATGGTAAAATAAGCTCATTTTTGTTTCTGTTGATAAATATTCGAATAAGTGATTTTAAAATGGCATAACGTTGTAATTTATAGAACTATTATAATATTGTTTGCAACATTTAAAAATACATTGAATGGAGTGATAAATTTTCAATACTGATGTTTTTTCATACTAATTAATCCAGTTAATTAGCTAATATTAGTTAAGTAGTGCACCAAGTTAACAGGCCGAAACATTCTAATTAAGACCAGCCGAGTCCATAAATATGAAGATATTTATACATAATATTATTATGCAGTGTGCATAACCACATTTATTACGATAATAAATATATATTAACTAGTCATGTAATAATAAATTAGTTAATAGGTGATAATTGGCATATAATATATATTAACTAGTCATGTAATAATAAATTAGTTAATAGGTGATAATTAGCAGGCAACCTCAACAGACAGAAACTTTGTTTGTAAAATGCCACAATGTCCATGAATATGTTGATATTATATAAACATGAAATTTGTAAAACCACCTTACTTATGGTAAGAGATATAAATTAAATAATGATGTAATAAAAAATCATTAATAATAAATTAATGAATAAATCAACATATAATTAGCAGCCGTACTTTGTATATACACATGAATAAACGGCCATAATGTCCATAATTATTAAGACATGTCCACATTAATTACGGTAGTAAATATACATTAGCCAGAAATTTCATATTAACACCAACTTAATTAATAAGTTAAAATTGGCTAATGTTAGCATGCTAACTCGGCAAAGGGTTATGTTTTGATGAAAGCCAGCAGTAAATAATTATGAAGTAAATATAATTTATGCAATGTTTAGAACCATATGAAACATTATGATCAACCATCAATAAATATATGTCATTAAATAATAACTTTATTAATAAATATTATCTAAATAACAAACTCAACAGATTAATGCATGACAATGAAGCACAGTTGTCACACTTCACTTGTTTATGGGTGACCGTGTGTTTACAGGTTGGACAAATACTGCAGGCTCAGTAGAGACCAGTAATAAATGTTTACCATTTCATAATATTCTGCATTTCAACATGAACTTGATGAAGTAATGTTTATAAATGTTAAGTGTTTCGTCACCGACTCCAACATCTCGTGTGCCAAATGCTGCTTTCTGGGTTACCCTCCATAGGGATAAAGTGCACGGTGAAGAAGCTGCTCACATTACTCCACCTCACAAATCTTTTTGCAATATTCACAATATTCTGCAAGATCTACGCAGGAATGTTCATAATCCAGTGTGTCCTGTGTCGTACAGAAACCATCTAATTCCAGTGCTTTGTAATTAAGTTGTAAAGTGATGTCTGTATTATTCAATGTGTATTATGTGTCACATTCAGCGAGATAAATTGTGTAAAATTATTTAGTGTATGCAGATGATGCCTATGATATATTGACGACTTTGTACCTTGAACTACTACCTTCACAGTTAACTGACAGATAGTTTTGTTCAGGCAATGCAATAATGCTGTGTTCTTGTCTATTAAAACTGCAGTGTATATGTCATGTTCACAGGGACTGTATCTTTAGACAGCGTAGATATGTTGCTGTGTCATCTTCAGCCAGATGAAGCTTGTAATCATGCATACACGTAATGTGTGTAACTTTCAGGTGCAAGATTTCTGAAATAAAACAATTCAAAGTGCATGTAATAACTACAATAATTAATCAAACACATATAATTATTGTATATCCATGCCAAGCATTTAAATACATATACTAGAAATAACAAATACACAATTCTTAGTAATGTTTAAATTTCTAGAAGTAAAATGCATTATTATTAATTATAATTAGGAATAGTTGTAGTGATATTTTATTCACAATAATAAAACAGGATCAGAATAAATAAATTGCACATGAACAATCATCAAAATATAAATAACACAAATCAATAATAAATACAAGCGAATGGCAGTAAATATTGAAAACAGTTATCAATGCCTAACTGGGCTTGGGCCTAGGCCAAGCAAGGGCTGGTATAAACTGACAGCACAGAATGACAGATCGGTTAAATGATCGGCTGTTGTTAAACTGGCTTGAGATTAACAAATTATTATGAATATTTAAACATTACATATAATTCCAATCTATGAACTTACACCCATAGCAAGACTAGTTAAAACTTGCGTCAATTGCCCAAGAAAAAAGTTAGCCTTGCCTTCGGTATTGTTTACGCCATTACACCGACACCCCGATGCATATTATACGTCATGTACGACGAAAATAGAATTAAATAAACCATTTAGAACTACACTGGAGATAGCCACAACATTTACCAAACTAGGTACAGTCATCGTTTAGGAAAATTATCACTATTATTGAATTAAACAGTTATATTCACCGCAAGAATCCTGTCGATGTTTGGCATCTCCATCGCAGTGGCTAGTAGACCGGAAGTGGGGAGTACATCTTGTGCGCTCGTGACCTTTGCAGCCAACTCCGCCGCTCGCGAAGCGCCGCGAGCGGCGGAGACAGCAGTCCAGTGCATATAAGTCCGTGGTCAAACGTCTGCCACAGCACCGGATTCACGGACGCATCATGTTTGCGAAACCTAATTTTAGAGGACACCATGGCAAAACGCGATAAACACCATATCAAGCATTTCGCCCAAATGTGTATTATCAACCTATATTTCAAAGTCACGCCGAAATAATGAAATACAGTTTATCCAAAACGCGACAGAACTACTTTATTGTCAATGCATACGAGAGTGTTTGTTTCTAAGAAACGATAACCGCCGTGTTTTATTCTCCAAAATGCGATATATCCTATTTATCCAGTTAGCAAACGCTTGTTGTAGTGGCGGCATGTGGTGAAATCAACAATTAATAACTTGCGTAAACGCATTAACCAATCGTCAAGACGTAATGAACATAATTCGAAAGAAGTGTAGAAGTAAACACATTAATTTATGTCGCCTTGGTGGCAATAACAAGATACCCCAAATCCGCGGCAACCTTCCAAGTTGGCTAGAAATGGAATTAGCCAAGCCAAAGCTGCTACGCTTACGACGTTACGCAAAACCAAACGCGAAGTCAGTATTGAATAACGAAACAATTATATAGCCTTAATTGTATTGATTACGTTAATGGTATTAGTAATGCATGCCCCGTTTACAATTAATGTAGGTATGCCAACCATGTATGTGTTTATTAAAGAGTCATAATAACGCATACACATGTTACTTGTAACATATATAAGACAATACATCCCCAACGCATTAACATTTATTTACGGAAGTATTACTAATTAGTCACTGCAGAGCAAACCAGAAAATTCTTGCCATTCATGAGATAAACTAGAGGCTGTGTGGCAACCATCCCGTGTGAAAGGAAAACCAATCCCTGTTTCCCAAATAATAGTAGAGTGTGGGTCAAAACCGACGCCAGAATGAATTTTTGAAAATATAGCAATATGTAGTATAATATGAAGTCAAGAAAAATGTGTTTGGTTTTGTGGAAACATCATTGTATAATTAAATATTTCCCATTTTTGTTTCGTGAAAATTACTACGTGATACTGAAGTATTAGCGATACTGCATTCCCAACATTTTCGAAGTTAAATAACCCCCGTCGTCACCCCTACTCACTAGGTCAAGTTGCCCAGGACCCGAGGCGACCTGGCATCCTGGTAGACGTACAAACGCCCTGACTTGGCACCCGATGGTCCCGTCCCGTCTGTAATTGTTAATTTCCCTTTTAATTTTCCATAATTCCTATGTGATACTGATGTGATGCAGTGACCCTGCATGCCCAATATTAATGTAAGTTACCTAACCCCTGTCACCACCCCTACTCACTAGGTCTTGTCACCCTTGACTCGAGGCGAACTGGCTTCCACGTAGATATACCAGCGCCCCGACTTGGCACCCGATGGTCCCGTCCCGTCTGTCATCGTCGGCCCTTCTCGTCGCTCCCAGTTGGACTTGTCATTCGCTCGATGGGTCATCCCACAGAAATCCTTCTCGAAGTCACACTCGAAGGGTAGTTGAACAGGCTCTGCTGGAACTATAGCATAATGAATCCGTTTTTGCATTGGACCACTGTTACAACAACACGACAAGAAGCCATAAATTAATGAACAACATAGAGCAAACGATATGACAATAGTGCTTCGTGTTCGTAAATTCGAGTTACTGTGTTTTGAACTTTCCAGTGCGTATTTTCCGCTTCCTGGACCAGTGATCTCTTACCTCGACTATCACGTCGACGGTGTTTATACGCTGGAAGCTGGAGCCATATTATATATATATATATATATATATATATATATATATATATATATATATATATATATATATATATATATATATATATATCAACGAATGTGTTTTTCACAGGCTGCCAGAAGAAATGTTAACTTGTTGAGATAAAAACACGAAATTGTGTGAAAAGAAAAAAGACGAACCAATTGTTGCCATTACTTCGCCTACCGTGAACAAAAACACAGAAAGACTGGAACTTTGGCACCAACATGGTAGCTGTTGCTGAATATGACGTCCTGAAGAAAAGTACATGTGACACATTTACAAAATACAGAGTTAAGTGATAGTAAATTATCGGAAAGTGACACAGAGCAATTGACAGTAACGACAGCAACGACGACAAATCAAAAGGACGTAGCGTCTTGCATTAGTTCACCGCTTACTGTTGGTCCATAACAACGTCCTCTTTATTTTACAGCTTCTGTGTGAGTGTCTTGGAAAACGGAGTGATGAAACATAATCTCATGATTCAACTCCGGTTACCAATCAAGAAGACATCACAGCGAACTATTTGCATTAATACGAGTCTATTATGACAAATAAACTGTATTGTATATATTATATTCGAACATGGGATACAAGCATGTCAGTATTATATTTAAGCATATGAAACATGCATTATCTGTGAGCGTAGCTGTGATGTTCACAAATCATATACGAATCAGTATTTAGCACAAGTTAGGTCATTCTTAACATACATTTTAAACAAATACTTTGAACACAGTTAAAAGATATAATGGCACAGCCATCCACAATAAAAGGAATAGGTAATGGGACATTTCAGAATACATTGATGTAATGCACGCTTAAAAATAGTTAACTTATAAGGTATCGTTGTTGTGCCGCACACGATGACATTTGCATTAAGTGGCCGTAGGCATTTACAATGTGGTACACAGTATACATTCATGAAACCTACTTCTTGTGTAGTATGTCAAAACGATACGCTTGATGAAGCGTATGCCTCATCTATGTGGGTGAAAATAACGTTACACCAAGAAAAAGTCGCCTTACCTGGGCACTTTCCTGGGACGATTGACAGCTTGTCAATGGCAATGTCCCCTAGAAAGGTCGTCCCTCTTATGCCAAAGAACACGACCTGTGATAGATGTGTCATTTTAGCTGCCCTGATAGAACACATCAGATCTACCTATTTAATGCACGCCGAAAATATGTTACGATTACAGTTGAATAGATTGTGATTTAAAGATCTACGTCCTGGACACTGACTCAAACGTGCACAAAACACTTGACACTTGACACCAGACTACTACGTGAACTAGAAAACGAAATCCAGGAAAAGAAAAGAGTATTACGACATTATTACCTTTTTACTATTGCGAACACAAATGAATGTTTTCAACTTTACCATGGAGTCTTTAGAAATTACGTTGACAGGAAGCTATTGTAGTTTTTTGTTTTAAATATGTGAAGGTTTCCAAATTAACATCAACACACTCTTTAAAAAAATCTTGAATGGTTCAACTTGTTTTGGGTTTCTTATAGGGGCTGTTTTTTTAGAGCCAGCTCAAACAAACAGTTCAGTCTCTCGCTAACAGAACACGAATACTTTCGAACACTCGATCTACCTTTCCCTGTTTCGAGATTCTCGTAGAGACAGCCGCCTCATGCCACGGTCTGCCTTGGTCGTGAGAACGAGTGAACACGAGCTCTTGTACTCCGGAGGATGACGTAACTACGAATAGACTGCCAATGCCAGCGCCGTACATCGAGTAGAAAAATCTAACGCAGATTTGGCCACTGTACCCGAGGGGCGGCGTGTCCAAACTGCTCGATGGAAAACAACGTATGATACACGGTTATAGAAAACTGCCGACATTACGGCTGTCGCAAACATTGTTGCTGTGCAATACAATAGCAATGATTCATAATTTAATTTCAGTAACGATACTTATATACTAACATAACATCAACAGTCTGCCACCGCGCATGATTCACGGACTTGTTATGATCAAGTTTGAGAAAAAACTATCTTAGAACAACGCGACGGCAATACCCATATGTAATCCTTATAGAACCAGGTTGCATTTAAACACATTATTTAGTAATTTCGTCATATCTGTACGATACATGGCTAGGAAAAGGTATTTTTAATGAAGTTATTTGATCAGTGATAGCCAGGTATCGTAAACAACACATTCTGCCCAAACTCGTGCATGGTATTACGCATGATTGAGTCAATATAACTATGTGTTTGCATCGCAAGCAATCCCGGTGAAGATTCCGGTATTTGAATTCTTATTCACAACTTATTACATTATCAAAAATACTCAATAAGTAATAAGATAAATTCGCATACAATACAGTGTGAACATATAAACAAAGTGTACATTCTGACTTCGCCTTACATAAACATGTGAATCAGACATGTCCATGGCGCCACACAGATTTTTAACCACATTTTGATCCATTTATTTCAAAATTATTCGGGAGGGCTAAATAAAACAAATCTGTTAACATCATGATATAACAAGTATTAACTTACTGGTCATATCACTGATGCGTTTGCAAATGAAAATGGTGTGTAAACTAACAGTCTTTGGTTGGTTGATCCTATATAAAGTGATGCAGGCCGCGAGATCGTACTAGCCAGAAGGGATGAAAACAGTGTTGCTCCTAGCGACCAAATTGCGCAAACACGGTATCTGGCATGGCCCTTATTCTATCAGAGCTATTGGATAGAAGCTGAGGCACTCCTCCATGGTACCAAATGCCTACAGAACTCGCTCAGTTTCGGAAATCTCATCGCTGATCTGTTTTAAGTCTTGATCCTATCCATGTGAGGGCGCTGTGTGTTGAAGAGTCCAACTCGCTTTGACACTATTATGAATATTTGGGAGTCACTAATATTGTTAATGTTGCCTTATTAAGATGTGTGCGTGTGTTTGCGTGTTACAGCCTATCACCTTGTCGAAACATATTGCAATATATAGTATGGGAAATAAAATAATGCATATACGAAAAACACAAATATTCATTCTGAAAGACTTGCATCGCTGAATATGTCAAATTACTGCAAGTGGTCGAAACAAATCCGATAATAAATATCATGTTAAGAGTAATGAATAATATGTTTAATTACATGCTACATGAAACAAAACTGTTAAGAACCGTGGAACAGTTCAGCATAACATGACTTGACATGTATTACACACATATATATATATATATATATATATATATATATATATATATATATATATATATATATATATATATATATATATATATATATATATATATATAGTATGTATAGAAGTTTTCTTTTTTTAAATTCACACACATTATTACGATTTCTCATAGTGTAAGCCATGTGAGAAACAGCATAAACAGCTTTCTGTCAACCTGCCCTTGCATTAAGGTTTGACACGGAGTGATGTTCCTGGAATTATACTTGTTGTGTGAACGACTTGATGTAAACATTTGAAAGCTCACAATTAGACATACTCGAGGTAACAATTTCGTCAAGCAAAACTAAATACTACGCGATGCTACATAATGAATAATAACGCGTAACATTTTTACTTTTAACATGCATAAGAACATACACCCCTAAAGTATTATTATTCATTTACGGAAGCATTACATAACAGTTACTGCAGTGCAAACACGAATGTGCTTGCCTTCTAGGAGATATACTAGAACCTGTGTGACAACAAACCCGTGTGGAAAGAAAACCAATCCCGGTCTTCCAAACAATGGTAGATCGAAACGGATGACAGAATGAATAAAAATAAACTATAACAGTATGTAATATACTATGAATTGAAGAAATTGTGTTTGTATTTTTTTTAAAGTAAATATGAATTATGAAGGGAATGGGTTTGTGGAAAGTCTAACGGAAACATTATTGCCTAATTTTTTATTTACCATTTTTGTATTTTTGAAATGTTCTACGTGATACTGATGCAATAGCGATATTGCATTCCCTTCCAATATTATCGAAGTTAAATAATCCCGGTCGTCACTCCTACTCACTAGGTCATGTCACCCAGTATCCGGGGCGACCTGGCATCCAGGTAGGTGTACCAACGCCCTGACTTGGCACCCGATGGTCCCGTCCCGTCTGTCGGTGTCGGCCGGTCTCGTCGCTCCCAGTTGGACTTGTCATTCATCCGATGTGTCATCCCACAGAAGTCTTTCTCGAAGTCACACTCGAAGGGTAGTTTAACTAAAGGTGAAATGTCGTCTAGTTATGACGTTCCTTGTGTGGGGAGATGATGCAGGGAATTCGAACCAGAAAACATTATACCAGGGTGAAACAATGTTTAGCCCTGTTCGGACCGGGAGACCTGTCCATCTTAATAACTTTCAATAAGGTGGACAGGACGTAACATACACGTTTGAAAGTAACTTAGTAACACATACATAATTTACATTTGATTTCTAATGGTAGATATATATATATATATATATATATATATATATATATATATATATATATATATATATATATATATATATATATATATATATATATATATATATAATATTTATATAAGTAAACTGTCCCATCTGTCGGCGTGAGCCTGTCTCGTCGCTCTTAGTTGGACTTGTCATTCGCTCGATGGGTCATCGCACGGAAGTCCCTCTCGGTGTCACACTCAAAGGATATTTAAAAAGGAGGCTCTGCTGATACTGTAGCATAATGAATCCGTTTTTTGCATTGCACCTCTTTTAGAACACCACAACAAGAATATATAAATTAATGAATAACATAGAACTAACTATATGGCAATAGTGTTTCATGCTCGTAAATTCGAGTTAGTGTGTTTTGAACTTTCCAGTGCCTATTTCCCGCATCTTGGACCAATGATCTCTTACCTCAACTGTCACGCTTATACGATGGAAGCTAGAGCCATATTATATATCTACGGATGTCATTTAACAGGCTGCCATAAGAAATGCTAATTTGTTAAAAACAAAAAAAGCAATAATGTGATATCAAAAAAAAAACGAACCAATTGTTGTCATTATTTCGCCTACCGTAGAAAACACACAGAAAGTCTGAAAGTTTGGCACCAACATGGTATTTGTTGCTGAAGATAACGTCCCGAAGAAAATGATATGCGACACATTGTCAACATACAGAGTTAAGGTACAATTTTAGGGTACACACATCGAATAATTGTATTTAATTGTACAATTACATTACACTTAACCCCATATGTACTGTTCACATATCATACACGAATCAGCGTTTAGCACAATTGAGGTCATACGTGACATGTATTTTAGAATACATTGATGTGATGCACGCTTCAAAAACAAACAGTTAACTGTAAGGTATCGTTTATATGCCGCACTCGAAGACCTCAACATTAACTGGTCATAAGCATTCACAATGTGGAACAGAGTACACATTCCTGAAACCGACTTCTTGTGTAACCTTTCGAAACAGGTACGCACGGTGAAGCGTATGTTTCATCTATGCGGGAATAATTTAAACCAAGAAAAAGTCGCCTTACCTGTGCAATGTCCACTGACGATCGACAGCTTGTCAATGGCGATGTCATTTCGAACATTCGCTCCTCTAATGCCAAGGAACACGACCTGTGGTATATGTTTCAGTTGATTTTCACTGGTAGAACACATGGCACATTACGATCCTCCTACCGAATGCACACCATCTCTATGACCACAGTTGAACATATCTTCTTATAAGGTTGCAGATCCCGGACACTAATTCAAAATAGAAAGCAGTTGACGGCTCACACATCAGGCCACTACATGAAATATACAAAGTGTCTTGCGCAATCACATCTCTAACCAGGCGTATATGACAGAGTACACGGGACTCTATCATGCCATCGAGAGACAATTGCCCTACTTTTTAAAGATGCACCACGAAGCAATGACAACTGAATTTGTACTTTTGAAAAATGAAGGTCCGAAGAAGAGTTCCCCAGAACTTGAAAGGAAAACACTATCAACAGAGACACCGGCCTCAGGACGACTTGTCTAACTGTCTCAATTGCATATCTATTCAGCCAGCTCATCAATTCGCCACGTTAACAATATAAGTGAGAAAACAGTTAATTTGAACGATAGCATTAACACATAATCATTTAACAAGATTTAGCAAGATTGCCACCTAGAGATTCAACTCTAGATGGCAGGTGGACTAGGAAGCCATTTGGCTTATCGAGAGTCCAACCTATCTATCTAAGTATACCCCGCCCTTCTTAGGTATATGTCGATTTTATTTTTAAACACATTAACACTACTAGCACCTACACAATCAGCTGATAATCTGTTCCATTCGTTTACTGTTCTTTATGAAAATGAACATTTTCTAATATCTAGTCTACACTGCTTCTTTGCTAATGTAACTCCATGTCCTCTAGTCCTTCTCTCTTCCTTGACTGTGAAAAAAATATTTCTGTCAATATTTTCATATCCATTCAATATTTTAAACACCTCAATCTGATCTCCTCTCAATCATGTATTTGTTTGAAAAAAACCTTAATTAATTACTGGTAAGATCCTGCACTGCTCTACGTACAGTGGAGTGCGATGGAAATAGGGAAACAGACGTGTATATTGCACTTAAGATATATGTCTGACAAAGTGCATACTGCTTAGCAGCTGAGAGGCGTGACACAAATTTTTGGATTTATAAATTCCACAACAACTAAGCATAAACAATTATATATTTTGCAAACGATATACAAATAAACAAACGCAAGTTATTGAAATGGCAGAACGCTATCACCATCTAAACGAATTTGACACGCAGAAGAGTGACCTGAAAAGAACAAATTGAAGAAAAAAAACTTTGATTAGCCTATATTACACATTTATATACCTTTTTTGTAATACCTATTGCAAAATAACGTGGGAAGAGCCCCACAAATATATTGATCTAAATTCATATATTGCAGAAACAAATCATTCCTATAATAAGGCATGCTCAATTTACAAGTCATACATACGTTTTATTTAAAGCACATCAAATTATGAACATCTATCAATTGAACAAATATATCACTTGTATATTAATATACAAACATAATAGGGATATGTTATCAAATATATTTAATGACATGTTCATGAAGCACACACCCTCACACAACTGCAATATGAGGCAACATATAGCTTACAAAATACTACATTTTAAAATCAATACCATGGAATACTATTATCATGATGAATCATATTGAAGAGTGTACGTCTATGAGTATAATATACTTTTGAAATATTATTTCAAAAGTATTGAAACAATACATCTCGAGAACAAATTAACAAGAAACACCACACAATTAAGAGATTGTAGATATTTTCAGTATAATACCATGTATTAATATTTGAGAAAAGTATAGTAAATTAAAATTAGAAAACTCATTGTTATAAGTTTTATTACATATATTTGATTAACTGTGGTATGCTCGCACCAGCGTAGCTGAACCAAGTTTGCATATGTGTTTTGTTGGTTATTGATAAAAGGAATCATAACCAGTTCACTTCTTTCTTGCATAGCGTTGATTGTCTATCACGATTTGCATAAATATTGTTTCGGACAATCGGCGAATAAAGGAAATGTTTCTTTCAAATTATGTAATGACGGCACATCTTATACTCTTTGTAACTTATAAATACACAAATAAAACAGGGTATTCAATAAAAAATGCATTAGTCATAATAATAACAATTTGGTGAATAGTAGAATCCGCATCTTAGTAGCGTCTGTATTTCAATTAATCTGAAAAAGGATGTAAACAACGTTAATTTTGCATTCCAATTTTTTGAAATAATTTATTACACGCACACGCACACGCACACGCACACGCACACGCACACGCACACGCACACGCAGACGCACACACACGCGCACGCGCACGCACGCACACGACACGCACGCACGCACGCACACGCACAGCACACGCACACGCACACGCACACGCACACGCACACGCACACGCACACGCACACGCACACGCACACGCACACGCACACGCACACGCACACGCACACGCACACGCAACGCACACGCACACGCACACGCACACGCACACGCACACGCACACGCACACGCACACGCACACGCACACGCACACGCACAGCACACGCACACGCACACGCACACGCACGCACGCACACACACACACACACACATATATATATATATATTTCTAACGAAATGAGTCACGTGTCAGCAAACTTGATTTCGAGAAAACACCGTATAAACATTGCACGGCGATATTTAACGATTTTGACTTTTCGTCACCAAAGTACACTTTAATGTCTTTTTTATCAACTGTCAATGCATATTTGCTATTTATATTACTATTTAGGATATTTTACTACCTTTTTAGAAGGGCTACGTAACATCTCACGCATGAATTTCGTAAAATAAAACCAATAAATCGCACTTGTTTGAGCCTCATTCTTCGGGGTTTTCCTTGCCGCATAGCGGACATATTTGGTACTGCGGGAAAGCCCAGCATGTCCACCGATTGAATGTGCTAGAGGAAATCCCCAATGACGTCAATTTTAGCCAATAGGTACGTTTAACTGAGAGACCTATCAGTAAAGAAACGTCACCAGTTGTCAGGCACAGCTGATAGCGGTCCTCTGATTTGCTTAAAGCTGCGAACGCATGCGCTGTGCGCACTCGCTAGCCGTAAACAAGTAGAATCGATCGGATCGCCGAAATGAAATACTGCTAAATATTCGGATTATGTTGCGATAACCATAATAAACAAATTGGAAGACATATCTTCGACAATAAGCGCGACTTGGGAGGGGGTTTAGAATACACCAAAAGGTGAAATAGAAGCAAAACAGCTGAATTAGGAATGACAACGCACTCGATCATGTACTTGCGTGACCGCGAACTTCAAAAACGATTTTCTCAGTTTGAAGCTTTCTACCCAAGGCATGATCAGCGGCGAATAACTCTGGCTGTGCATGAGCTACCTCCGTAACCGATGCAAAGTTTAATAAATATTCTTTCCGATGGTATTACTAACTCAATTTTAATTTTTTCTCAGAAAACATGGTATGCGTGTCTTAAAACACTCATTTTAAAACAACGTTCAAAACATCACAGGTTAGTAGAAAACACTCACATATTTTTCTTTGGAAACACTCTGGACGTCGAAACGTATTAATCTTTTGTTTTAATTAAAGTTTAAACGAATAGGAAACTCTGGAAACGAGTGAGTGTTTTCAACTTGGCAATGGTGTCTTTTGAAATTAAGTTGAAAGATAGTAGTATAATGTTTTAATATATTAACCACTGGAAGGTGTTCAATTTACTTACAAAACACCCCAGAATGTTTCAACTAAGGTAATGTTTTGTCATTCTTACAAGGACTCTTTATTTAGAGACAGCTCGACAAAGCCGTTTAATCTGGCGCCACCAGACCACTAGAAATTTCGAACACTCGATCTACCTTTCCATTTTCCGATATGTTGGTAGAGATGGCCGCTTCATGCCACAGTGCCCCTTTGTCGTGAGAACGAGTGAACACACGGTTGTCTACATCACGAGAAGATGTCAACACATATAGACTGCCTATGTCATAGCCGTACATCGAGTAGAAGAACTTGATGCAGACTTTGCCAGAGTACGTGAAAATCGGTGTGTCCAAACTGTTCGATTAGATGGAAAACAACATATTGTATGTTAGAGAATATTGCCAACATTACGGCGGTCGCAAAAATGTTTGCTGTGTCACAACATAGCTATGAATCAGAACTTCATTCATTCACTCTACTTATACCGCGACCTATCGTCTAAAGTCTGTCGCAACGCAGGACTCAGGGATGCATCACGTATGAGAAACCAAAGATATAAAACTATATCTATAGGGAAACCTACCTTCAGAGGACATGATGGCATCAAGCTAAGATTCCGTATATACGGGTGCGTCATGCGGTGTGCGGAAACAAATGGCTCCAGTGGGAATGTATAAGTGTGATTCCATATATACGGATGCTGTTGCGGTTTGTGATGTGGATACGGAAGCGCAAACTGAATCGGTCCATGTAGCGATTCAAAACGCATCCGCACACGAATCGGACAAGAAATTCGAAGAGTGACGTCATTAGAAACGTGTTTTCCCAACTTTCTCAAAGACGGAAAGGTATTACCATGAGTGTACGGACCATACTCACTCCGTTTTTAATGATGCCATGAGCGCACTACCGGTACCTTCGGTTTTGCTACATGTAGATTTTTTATAATAACGTTATCATCTCTTAAATATAATACACACGTACATGTACCTGTTATGTATATATATATATATATATATATATATATATATATATATATATATATATATATATATATATTATATATATATTATATCATCAATTATGTTGACATTTAGACATGTACATGGAATAAACAAACACATATTTAAATATTATATATATATATATATATATATATATATATATATATATATATATATATATATATATATATATATATATAATATTTGCGTGTTTGTTTATTCCATGTACATTTTTACAACGGCTGTACGTGCCTAAACATGGACTGGTCCCTGAGATTCGACGTTTAGAAATGCTAATAATAACGATAAACTAATAATAATAAATAAGGGAATCCAACAGTGCTCTCGTGGCGCTGTCAACATTAAAGCTAAACGCACTGCGTTCCGCAATGTATGGACTCACTCGATACGCATGACGCTTGACGCATCCGCAAATCACAGCCGTATCCGCATGCCGCATTCGCGTATATGGCATCTTACATTCATCCACATGCAAGGCTTGAGGGCAAAACGCGATAAACGTCAAATAAAAATGTGGCCCAAATTTGTAGCAACTTTCTATTGAAAATATATTTCCCTCCTAATAGCGACATAAACCCTTTACCTTCAGTGCGTAAAAGAGTGTATGTTTCCAAAACGCGATAACCGCCCATTGATCCCCTTTATCCAATCAGAAACCGCTTCTTGTAGGGGCGGCATGTAGTGAAATCAACGGTTGACAACTTGCAAATTGCATAGTAAGCATACTACGGATGAGCTGCTACGCTTACGACGTTTCGCAAAGCCAAACTCGAAGTCAGTATTGAATAACCGAACAATTATGTTGCCTTATTTGTATTGGTTAAAGGGAACCAAAAGGGAAATGTTACGTGCTATGTACGTGAAAGAGCTAACACAAAGTAACCATTCTGAACGGTAATCACATTTTTAACGTCAGTGGTTTATTAGTAAAATAATTCCAAAGTGGATAATTTTATTGAAATCATCGGCTTCATAGAGTCGTCCATGATGCGCCTCGTCCTGTTCACGCCGAACCGGCCTTAAATTCACGTGTCCGATACCGTGTGTTAATGCTATCGTCGTTGTAAACACAATGTTGTAAGATACGCGAACTTCGAAGAAGGACATCCGTTCGAAGAACGTTGCTATGTCAATAATACAAAAACATGCCACGGTCGCTACTGTTAATATAATAATGTCCAGTATTTGAAGAAAAAAACCAATTAATCTGCATTTTGGTCACAGTTGTGGACAATTTGGAAATTGCTTCCTGAAAACAGTTTTAAGCTAGGGCGAAGGACCGAGCCTGTCACTCTGCGTCAGGCTGAGACAAATCGCGGAGAGCCATGCCCATGACCCCATATGATATTTATTTCAAATTGGGAAACCTCACGTTGTGTATAACATATCCGACACTACACCACTGACTTGGAGAATAATACACGGCATGGCTGTGACTAAGTAGAAATTCGCCGAATCCCGGGATCGAATGCGAGGTGGCCATACCTGTCAGTGTTTCGAAGTTTCAGCGAGTTTAGATCTTTTGTCAATGTCGCCTCGGCTTGTTACTCGCCTCTGCATTTCGGCTTCCGGCGGGTCTTCTTTACCAGGTTTACAGCGCGTTCAGTTCTATCTTGAAAATGTTGGCCCTTATCGTTGCAACCGAAATTCAGCTATTTCTGAACGAAAATCATGTTCGCTTCCCTACACGGGTACACGAAGCGGATGTACACATCGCGAAGCGCCACCTGACGATTATTTTAACGACATTTTAAATACAGATTTGCCCGATCTGCCGCTCACTGTTCCAAGCATTCGACTACGTCACACATCAGTCAAGATGGCGCGACTTACGAACTTACGAAAAGGTGTTCACATTTGTTTTACTAATAAACCACTGACTTTAAAAATGTGATTACCGTTCAGAATAGTTCGTTTTTATTAACTCTTTCACGTGCATAGCATGTAACTTTTCCCTTTTGGTTCCCTTTATGGTGATGGTATTACTAAAGCTTGCCACGTTTACAATTAATATATAGGTATCCCAGCCATACATGTGTTAATGTAAAGAGCCCCACCTAGTATATACTATTCGTAGTTTATGGTGGCGCTGCTAAATGTATATACAACGGTGTAGCGCTTATATTTTTCCGGCGTAATAAACGTTCCGATTGACGTTTCAGCGCATGCGCGATAAATGTAACATCATTAATGTGCAGCGAAAGGACAATGCATTTAAAAAATACTGTTTTGATTCTAGTAGAAAGTAAGTGTGTCAACATTGAAACATTACATTGTTTCCCAATTATCTGCTACACAAATTAAATATATTTTACGAGACCCCGTGAAAACTAGTCAAGATGACAATATTGTTTTTGTCATTGTGTAAAACAGTGACATGGATTTATGGCGTTTTGAAACAACTACATGGATATATCGCATTTTGATAGCAAATAACATGTGTAATTTTCATAAAACAAGCAATGATTTTATGTTATTACGATATCTGAATATGACGCAAATGTCTACGACAAGACTCTGAGGGTGAAACACAAAAGCGTGTTTTCCTCGACACGTCAACAATGGAGATATCGCCTTTTCTCAAACACTTCATGTGCAATTCTTATAAAACTGGGTTGCGTTTAAAGAAAATATTTGTTAACTCTATCTAGAGCATTGTATGTATACCATATCGCGATACAAAGGCACCTTTCAATTACATTATAAGCAGACACGCACATTCAATGCTAATCAATAGGGGCGCCAATAATTGTGTTTGTTAACTGGCTTTTCGCACAGGACGTCCTTTAAAACCCAGAGTCGCCTTTTCTGAAAATCTCTAGTTGATGCACCGTATAAAGACGCCTTGTCTGCACTTAAAAATGATTACGATCATTTAATTTCAAAAATGGAAATATATCGTCAATGCATTAATATTCAGCTACATGATTTAACGTCACTAAACAGTCACTGTAGTGCAAACCCGGATGTTCCTGTCATGAAATAGAAATACTAGAGGCGGTGTGACCATCAACCCGTGTGACAACTAACCCGTGTGACAACCAGCCCGTATAACAACCAACCCTTGTGACAGCCATCCCGTGTGACAATCATCCCGTGTGACAACCAGCCAGTGTGACAACCAACCCGTTTGACAGCCAACCCGTGTGACAATCAATCCGTGTAACAACCAGTCCGTGTGACAACCAACCCTTGTGACAGCCAACCCTTGTGACAACCAACCCGTTTGACAGCCAACCCGTGTGACAACCAACCAGGGTGGGTCAAAACGAGTGTTAGAATGAGTTATAGAAAATATAGCAATATGTAATATAATTTGAATTCAAGTAAACTGTGTTTGCATTTTCTCTCAGCATATATGAATGTCGGGTTAAGTCATTGATAATAATTAATTTGCATAACGCATAACTTTAACATGGTAACCACGAAACTCTTCGAAATTCGGATAGGAGTGTTTTTGTGGCAGATATCATGGGAAAATGATTGCATACTTCTTTATTTGCCATTATTTGTAATTCCCCATTTAATTTCCCATAATTCCTATGTGATACTGATGAACTAGCTATACTGCATTCCCAATAGTATCGTAAGTTAAGTAACCCCCGTCATCACCCCTACTCACTAGGTCTTGTCACCCTTGACTCGAGGCAAACTGGCTTCCACGTAGATATACCAGCGCCCCGACTTGGCACCCGATGGTCCCGTCCCATCTGTCGGCGTCGGCCCTTCTCGTCGCTCCCAGTTGGACTTGTCATTCGCTCGATGGGTCATCCCACAGAAGTCCTTCTCGAAGTCACACTCGAAGGGTAGTTTAACTAAAGGTGAAATGTCGTCTAGTTATCACGTTCGTTGTGAGGGGTGATGATGCGTGGCATTCGAGCCAGAAAACATTATACTAGGGTGAAATAATGTTTAGCACTGTTCGAACTAACAAAAAGTTGGACAGGACGTAAAAGGCACGTTTGAAAGTAACTTAGTAACACATACATAATAATTTTATACTTGAGAGTTGAGGTGTTACGGTAGAAATAAGTCTTATTAAACGAAACCATATATTGATAAGCCGTGTATACAGAACAGTTTGACAAAGCTATCCAGACGTTTATGAAAACGTTGAAGGAGTGTTAAGCATCTACCGCAACATAAAACAATGTTTGCCTCTGTCCGTATGGTTATTTAGGATATTTAACATAGATGTGTTACAATGTTAATACATAGGTATGACATATACCTCTGGATATATCTATTATCACTAAGATAACTATGATAACATGCACTAGAAAGACCCGTATTATACAAAGTAATACAATATAATAATACTTAATTTATTGTCCCAGAAACGAAATTCGTTCGAAGTCACACTCGAAAGATAAGTTAAAAGAAGGTTCTGCTGGCGTAATGAATTGTTACTTCGACTATCACGTCAAAATTGTTGACACACTCGAAGCTGGAGCCATATTATAAATAAACGACTGTGTTTTTCGTAGGCTGCCAGAATAAATGCTAATGTGTTGAATACCAAAAATAAATGTGTAAAAACAAAAAAGACGAACCAATTGTTGCCACTATTTCGCCAACCGTAGAAAAAACACAGACAAATTGAAACTTTGTCACCAACCTGGTAGTTGTTTGCAAAATTCAGAGTTAAGATACAAGTTACGGGTACCAACATGCCATAATTGTAATTAATTATACAAAATACACATAACAATAGACCCCATCTGTGCTTTTCACATATCATATATGAATCAGCATTTAGCACAATTTTGGTCAAATGTGACCTATATTTTAAATAAATATTTTCGAGAATACATAACAATATATAACGACACAGCTTTCCACAATAAAAGGAATAGGTAATAAGACATTTCAGAACACATTGATGTGATGTACGCTTCAAAAACAAACAGTTAACTGAAAGGTATCGTTGTTATGCGGCACACCATGACCTCAACATTAATTGACCGTTGGCATTCACAATGGGAACAGAGCATTATATTCCTGAAACATACTACTTGTCTAGCCTGTCGAAACTATATGCTGGGTGAAGCATATGTTTCATCTACGCGGGAAATCTATAAGAAAAAGTCGCCTTACTTGGGCAATGTCCACGGACGATCGATAGCTTGTCAATGGCGATGTCACTTCGAACATTTGCTCCTCTGATGCCAAGGAACACGATCTGTGATATATGTTTTAGTTGATTTGCACTGGTAGAACATGTGGCACATTACGATCATCCTACCGAATTCACACCAAACAATCTCTATGACCACAGTTGAACAGATCGTCTTATAGGGTTGTGGATCCTGGACACTGATTACAAAATTGAAAACGGTTGACGGCTCAAATACCAGGCTACTACGTGAAATATACGAAGTTCCCTTGCGTTATCACATCACTAACCAGGGCTATGCTGGCAGAGCACACGGAATTATATTATTCCACCGAGAGACAACTGCGCTGCGTTTGAAAGAGAGCATGCGATGCCACACGATGCAACGGCAAATCAATTTGTTCTTTTGAAAATTGGAGGTCCGAAGAAGAGGTTGCCCGAACATGAAAGATAGACGCTATCAAAAGAGACATCCGCCTCATGATGACTTGTCTAGCCGACCCAATGAAAACAATTGTAATAGATATAAAAAATAAACTAACGCAAGTGATTGAAATGGCAGAGCGCTATCACTATCAAGGAATTTGACACGCATAAGAGTGACCTGAAAACAGGAAAGTGAACAAAACAACTTTGATTAGCCTATATTACACCTTTATATACCCTTTTATTACCTAGTGTAACATAGTATGGGGAACAGCCCCAACAATATATTGTTCTATAATACATATATTGCAGAAACGAAACATTCGAATACTAAGTCATGCTGAATTTACAATCATACATACGCTTTTCAAAGCCGTTCAGTTTGGCGCCTTCAGACCACTAGATATCTCGAACACTCGATCTACCTTTCCATTTTCCGATATGTTGGTAGAGACGGCCGCTTCATGCCACAGTTTTCCTTTGTCGTGAGAAAGAGTGAACACACGGTTGTCTACATCACGTGATGATGTCAACACACATAGACTGCCTATGTTACTGCCGTACATCGAGTAGAAGAACTTGATGCAGACTTTGCCAGTATACGTGAAAATCGGTGTGTCTAAACTGTTCGATTAGATGGAAAATGACATACTGTATGTTAGAGAAGATTGCCAACATTACGGCGATCGCAAAATGTCTTGCTGTGTCACAACATAGCAATGTAACAGAACTGCATTCAATCACTCAACTTATATCGCGCTCTATCGTCAAACGTCTGCCACAGCACCGGATTCACGGACGCATCATGTTTGAGAAAGATAATTTTAGAGGACACCATGGCATCATCCATAATAGAAAGGTTTGGGGGCAAAACGAGGCCGGGAGCCAGGTCCAGCTCTCAGTATGGTTTCTGCTAAGTTTTTTTCACTATCATTTCCTGTTAACCTTATACCGTGGGCCATCGCAAGTTTGTAATGACCACTCCCATATCGGGGCCTTTCGCCCTTAGGGGGCCAAAAAAAATTTGTCGGACCTAAAATTAGGTATATTTAAATATTGTGTCACTGTGACGTCAAAAATAGACATAGAAACACCATATTTGGCAGAAAACATCTCTAGATAATAAGGAACACTACCGTTTATGATTTTAGCGCTTTCCGCAAACAAATTACATAATTTGAGCCATTGCGTCCAAAAAATGACGAATAATCGTACTCCGCCTGACATGTTCATGTTAGAAATTAATATTTATAAGCCTTTCGAAATGAACGACATGGACTTTTTTCCAAATAGAAAACTTCCCAAGGCCATAAGCTTCTATTTAGTACCTAGATGTCCTCTCTATCTTGACAAGTGTGAGTGAAAAGGTGAAAAGCCTAACGTACCCCCTACACCATTGATATTCTAGTAGAAAGTCAGTTATCACGTCAATTAATGTTACGTTAAAACACACACACTCACACACACACACACACACACACACACACACACACACACACACACACACAACCACACACACAAACACACACACACACACACACCACACACACACACAAACACATACACAGACACACACACACACACACACACACACACACACACACACACAACACACACACACACACACACACACACACACACACACACACACACACACACACACACACACACACACACACACACACACACACACACACATACAACATACATACATACATACATACATACAACATACATACATACATACATACATACACATACATACATACATACATACATACATACGTACATACATACATATATGCATACACACATATCGTTCATACCATGTTCCAATCGAATTGTTGCATTAAAACGGTAACTAGTCTTAACTATATAACTGTATCAAGCTGTATTTATAATAAATGTTGCTTAATGATAACTGGTATATTTTAGCGTCAGATAGCTAGTCTTAACTAATTAATATTTGTTACACTGTATCAATTTGTATTTATAATAAATGTTGCTTAATAATAACTGGTATATCTCAGCGTTAGATTGTGTGGTAGTAAAACAATAACATGGCTATATCGCGTTTTGACAAAAAAGGCATTTTTATAGATAATATTATGTGTGATTTTCATATAAAATGCAAACTAAGATTTCAATTGTTTACAACTCCCTTTGATTTTATGTTATTAAGATATTTGAATATGACGCAAATGCTTACGACAACCCTCTGAGAGTGAAAACCATAAATGCGTTTATCTCGAAACGTCAAATATTAAGAAAGACACCTTTCATTTACATTATTTAAGCAGACACGCACATTCAATGCTAATCAATATGGGCGCCAATAAAACCTTTCAACTGTCTTTTCGCAGAGGACGTCTTTTAAAACCCAGAGTCGGCTTTTCTGAAAATCCCTAGTTACTGCACCGTATAACGCCCCTTGTCTGCACTTATACACTGATTTTGATCATTTAGTTTCAAAAAGGAAAACATATCACCAATGCAATAATATTCAGCTACATGACTTTTCGTTCCTAAGCAGTCACTGGAGTGCACACCCCGATATTCCTGCCATGTATGAGAAATACTAGAGGCTGTGTGACCACCAACCCGTGTGATAACGAGGCCGTGTGACATCCAGCCCGTGTGACAACCATCCCCTGTGACAACCAATCCCGGTCTCCCATAAAAAGGTAGATTGTGGGTCAAAACGAGTGTTAGAATGAGTTATAGAAAATATAGCTAGATGTAATATAATATAAATTTAAATCAAACACGTCTGCGTTTTTGGGAGTATATGTGAATGTCAGGTCACGTTATTAATAATAATCAATTTGCTTAACGCATAACATTAAATTGGTAACCACGAAACTCTTTGAAATTCGGATAGCAGTGGCTTCGTGGAGTCTAACAGGAAAATGATTGCATAATTTAAACATTTTCGTACTTGTTTTATTTCCCCAATTTATTTCTCATAATGTGATACTGATGTAATAGTGACACTGCATACCCAATATTAATGTAAGTTAACTAACCCCGTCACCACGCCTACTCACTAGGTCTTGTCACCCTTGACTCGAGGCGGACTGGCTTCCACGTAGATGTACCAACGCCCCGACTTGGCACCCGATGGGCCCGTCCCGTCTGTCGGTGTCGGCCTGTCTCGTCGCTCCCAGTTGGACTTGTCATTCGCTCGATGGGTCATCCCACAGAAGTCCTTCTCGAAGTCGCACTCGAAGGGTAGTTTAACTAAAGAAGAAATGCTGTCTATTTACCTCTAGCGTGGAGAGATATTGGTGAAAATCGAACCAGACGGGGACAGATGACGAGTAATATACTACACACGTATAATTGTAATAATTAACGGTATATCAGTGAATGTGACATCGGTTATCAGCAAGTTATTCTTGTTAAACACAATTTGATAAACCCACCTAAACATGGGTTTAAAAAAGCAAATATAATGTATAACAAACGCAATTATATTATGTTTTCTTTTAATTTCACATGTAATTGTGTAGACAGTGGTTCACCAATGATGTGATCTACGTTTTTTCAAAACGATTTCGACAAAGAGCCACATCGAAGGCTATACCTAAAAGTAATGCTCCATGAAATAGGACACTGAGTATAAAATGGCTTATTGACAGATAACTAAGAGTATTGGTTGATTAGTGGGAGTCTTCAAACTGGAAATCGGTTTTGAATGGGGTTCCAGAGGAATCAGATATAGGACGCATAGTATTGTTGATATGTACGAATGATTTATATTGTGACGCAACAAACACGGTGTTCGCATTTGCAGATCACAATTTGTTGTAGGATTTAAACTGATGGCGATAGACAACACTTACAATGTGATTTTGACAGAATGATCGCATAGTCTGGGAATTGGCATATGTTGTTCAATTTCGGGAAATGCCTCCAAACAGCACATGGAGCGAAGTTATATTTCTAAGTGGCAATCATTTTAAATCTTGCTAAATTTACTTCTGTAGCGCCATACGCCTTCAGAGACAGCAAGCTGAATGGCGCAACAAAACCAGTAGGTCAAGCGTCATCTTATAGTCCGTTGACAAACGTCAAACAATTCAATCTTGTCATAGTCTTGGATACAATCTTGGCACGTGGTTCTTTCAGTAATCAATATACTATTTGAAACTTAAAAACCCATATTGCCATTTGTTCTGCTTGGAGCCGTAGTGATTTAGCGGCCAATTAAAATGGCTGCTAAATGTTATGTCCCCGCATATTAATAACTGTTTCATCTATAATAATAATCGTGATATGGGTACATGTTTTAGGGGACACGGTTTTCAAATATACCCTTTATGGATTGATCCGGCTTTTATATCCGCCATTTTAAAATATGGCGGTTATCAATACAAATGTCCCTACATCTAAGAAATACGTCATGTTGAGCAGTATTGTTGATGATATTGGATAGCATTGTGTGTAGCGATGTAAAACAATTTAAACGTGACCATCACGTATTCATATATCCGACCTTTTTAAAGATGGCGTCCATATAAGCCATTTACCAAAATCTTAAGAACTAAGCAATCTAGAGCCACAGAATCAATGTCATAAAGTAGGGTTTTTAGATATGATCATTTAAATTGTATTATGTTTGATCTTTATTGGCTTTCAAATATCCACCATTTTGTAATATTCAACATTTTTAGAGTTCACGCCCGACACAATCTATATTATACCAATAGCTTATAAACTACGCAGCTAGTTTAGAGACACAAACGTTTTGTCAAAATACAAATTGTTTTGATATAATGATGTGTTGTATTACTTTCTATTTCGGAGCTATTTAAAAGATTACCCCTATCAAAACGTATAATGTCCATATCTTAAGAGGGCCTGTTATCCCTGCGTCTTAAGATCTTGAAGCTGATGTGAAAATATCGTTTTTTGGAGGCAACGATTTTAATTATGACATTTAGATATTTTGTAAAAACAGGCACAATACAACCAGTTCAAACTTTGGTTTATTGATTTCAAATGATGCCAAAGTCTTTAATCCATTCAGAAAAAACTCCCAATATGTTCATCCGCCCCACCCTCCGACATCCATCGCAATTGCATAGCATAGTGAAGGGCATGTTGGCTTTTATGCGTTGAAACTATCTTCTCCAAACTGTCACCTTAACATTCGTCAACATTTTTCACTTGATGGTCATGTGATAAGCACAAATACGACAGAAGATAAAGGAAATATTATATCTGCAGAAGAAGTCGAACAGAAAGTTGGCTTCGAAACTGTGCTACTGAAGGCAACATCACTAGTCTTTCCCAGGATGCTGGTGGCAAAACGGTCTACAGGGGAAAATGTTACTTGAAAGCAATGATTGGCACACGTTTGGATGTTGATGGAACCAGACAAATTGAGCTTTCTAACAACTGACAAAAGAACAGTTACTGGATAATATGCTGCAGGCCATAAGTGGCACAGCCACAATTGCGAAATTGGTAGACTGGAATCGATGTCGAATGACTACTTTTGTCAAGACAATAACGAGTTGGTAAATATGTTTCCATGTGTCGTATATACCGCAATATGTGTAAAGTATATCGTGAGAATGTGTGCAGAAGACAACGGGTGATATCCAAATGAAAAATACAAGAAGCGATAGGTAATGAGACATTTCAAATTACATTGATGCGGTATAAACTTCAAAATACAATTAATTGTAAGGTATCGTTGTTATCCTGCATATAATTAACTGACCGTAGACATTGACAATATGGTACATATACATAATATTGCACGTTCCTTAACACTGCTTCGTGTCTAGCCTGTCTCAAAGACACGTTCTCTGTAGCGTATGTTTCAGCCATACAGATGTAAGTTTAAGTTACACTAACACCATGAAAGCAAACGTCGCGTTACCTGTGCAGTCTCCTCTGCCAATCTTCAGCATGTCAATGGCGATATCACCTTGATATTGTATTCCTCTTATGCCAAGGAAGATGATCTGTGAGAGACGATTCAATGGAGTTACAATGGTAGAATGCGAGGTACATTACGATCATCCTACTGAATGCACACCGAACATTCTTTTCGACCACAGTTAAACAGATACGCGTACGAGTTTTTAGATCCTGGACACTGAATCAAACCCAATAGAAAACACACCACGGGCTGCAGGCATCTACATAAAATATACGAAATGTCTTACGCGATCACATCACCAACCACGGGCTATAAGGTAACGAGTACGGATGTCTACCATACGACCAAGAGATAGTGACGTTACGTTTGACAGGGCATGCCATGTGTCGCGATAAAGCGGCAAATCGAGTTATTCTTTTGAAGAAAAGATCATCCGAACAAGAACCCGACACTATCAATGGAAACACTGGACAATGATACACTATCAATAGAGACACGTGCCTCACGGGACTAGTCTAAATGCCTCAATTGCATATCTATTCAATCAGCCTATCGTATCGCCACGGTAATAACGTAAGTAAGTAAATAGGGCCTATTATTTTAGTCGACGGCATTAAAAGATAACCATGTATTTTGAAACTTTCATTAATTACTATTTATCAATGTTCACCGCTGAAAGGATCCTGCATTGGCACAGCAGATCATTGCTCTATTTACAAAGATATGTAATAGAAATATGAATAGCAACGCATATCATACATAAGATATGTGTCTGACAAATTGCATACTGCTTCGCAGCTGGTAGAGGTGAAATACATATGTTAATATTAGACTATCCATAACTTAGAAATAAGACAGTATATTTAATTATCATGATAATAACAATTTGGTGATCAGCATGACCTGTATCTTAGTAACACGTGTGTTTAAATTCATTAGGATAGTGATCCATGTGAATACGAAATGCAAGCAACATTAATTTTGCGTAATATTTTTTGGGAATACGATGTTTTATGTGTTTTGAAGAGATGTGGCCTGCGCTTTTGATTTAAAACGCACGCTGAGAAATAACTGTCAAAACATTACAGTTTAGTAGGAAAGACTCTAATAGTAATTTTACATACTCTGGTCGTAGAAACGTATTGATTATTATCCTATAATTACCGTTCCACACGGATATAAAACTCTAGAAACGAAAACCTTCTTCCTACCTTATTAGTGTTTTAGTGTTGTGAACATGAGTGAGTTTTTCAACTTGAAATGTCTCGAAACTAAGTTGAAAGGAAAGTACTGTACTTTAGAAAACAACCCAGAGTGTTTCAAGTTGGGTGATGTTTCGACGTTCATACATTGCTGTTTCTAGAGCCACCTCGACCAAAACGTTCACTGTCTCTCGACAACGGACCAGGAGTAATTTCGAACATTCAATCTACCTTTTCCTTTTTCGATATGTGGGCAGAGAAGACCGCCTCATGCCAGGGTTTGCCCTGATCGTAAGATCGACTGAACACGGGGTGGTCTATCCCACCGGAAGACGTCAACACCAACAGACTGCCGATGTCAGCGCCGTACATCGAGTAAAAGAACTTGATGCATATTTTGCCATTATACCCGAGGACCGGCGTCTCCAAACTGTTCGATGGAAAACAACGTATGTATCACGGTAAAAGACTGTCGATAATACGGTTGCGAACAATCGCCAGTGTTGCAGTGCTACAAAATAGCAGAGTTTTAATTCATTCACACTATTAAAGCGACATGATCAGTTCGTGGCTTTTTATTTTTTATTGCAAAATAATGTTATACGGTAAAACTTATACCTATTATAGTTGACCGTCCAAAGATGTTTGTATCTCCCATTTTGGTTTTTGAAATATTCGTAGTAAGGGGGCGCTTACTCGCTGTATACTTCGATCACGTGAACACAAGTTGACGGGTTGCACGTGCTGCCGTGTTGTTTATTTGTTATCATTCGTAATGGTATGAAGTCAGTTTTTTATGTGTGAATGCGATTTGTATTGGTGGGTGTTTTTTTTACAGGGGCGTTTCATTTGTTATAAAAAACATGGTATATATTTGTAGTAATATGTTGTGTGCACATCATGAGACCAGACAAGAGACATCTTATTATTAGAAAACCTTTATAGCCAATAACAATTAATTTAAAAAAACTGCCACCCCCGAGCCAGGTGCACGGCTCCCAGTTGGTAAAGGTCAAAGGGCGGGTGCCACTCCAAACATGTGGGTGTCACTCCACATGTAAGGACATAACATAACAATAAAGACAATAATTTATCTTAGTATCCCACTTTCTGATTTTACTTCCATTTAGTCTATATAACGAATTTAATAAAATGCCTATATGGTAGAATTGATTTTATTTAATAAATATTTTACCTCCTGCATAACTAGTCATGCCACGTTACTTTTACAAGATAAACTGTGTTACCATGAACGCCAGGATGGTTTGCGAGCGCCATATGTAGCTCTGCCCCAGTCCTTCCTCATCCGGAATTTGAGTGACAACACGGCGATTTGAGTGACAGCATCGGGATTCTTATAAACATTCAACATTTAACATTACGAACTCAGTTATGTTTCTTTAAAACATTTATTGGCGGTCAGGACGCTACAATAGTTATACCTTATACTGATTAACATCATATTGCAATAACAATAAAAAACAAAACATTGATCATGTCGCTTTAACATACGGACCTAACGTCAACATTCTACAATCGCACAGGATTCATGGGCGCATTATATTTGAGTTTTTAACTTCCGGCTAGATGGCCACCTGCCACTCATGGCCACCTGCCACTCACTTGGCATTTTCAGAATCACGGATGGCCGCCACATTGCACCACTATTTAGATTTCTTTATAATTTGTTTTACATACAGTAGCATGATGTTACTCGTATCTACGGTTTACGGTCATCTTAAAGACGTACATCCAATAAAGCCCCAAATTGACAATACACCGACATAATTGTAAAAACGCATACAATCAGTTGTAAATACAGTAGTCTCCAAATATGTTTTTCAAGGTAAACGAATACGTATCTAAAATTATTGACCATTTGGCAGTATCATTGATGACGTAAATCCAGCAAATATAACATCTAGTCGATTGTGATTTGTGTTTTATGTATAATTGGTTTCAGTCGAACAAATAATAGTGTATGATTAATAATGTCGTGATTATGATTTTTGTTTTGTTGAATGCAGTTTGCATGTAAAATAATACATGCCTGTATTTCATAAATCATCAATGTACATTATTATGATGCACTCTATTTATGCTTGCTCTATCATTGTTTACATATCATTTCTGCAGCCTAACGTAGCAGAGGGTTCCTTAACGTTATTCTAAGCTACTGTGGATAAGTGATTGGAAAGTTCGGACTGGAGATGTGTGTGTGTGTGTGTGTGTGTGTGTGTGTGTGTGTGTGTGTGTGTGTGTGTGTGTGTGTTTGTGTGTGTGTGTGTGTGTGTGTTGTGTGTGTGTGTGTGTGTGTGTGTGTGTCTGTGTGTTGTGTGTGTGTGTGTGTGTATATATATATATATATATATATATATATATATATATATATATATATATATATTACACTATGTGCAGCAGCTCAATTGTCATGTAAACAACAACAAAGAAATGTGTGATTATTGATATATCCCTGGATTTCACAAATAATCCTATAATTTTATAATTATATATATATATATATATATATATATATATATATATATACATACATACATACATACATACATACATACATACATACATACATACATACATACATACATACATACATACATACATACATACATACATACATACATACATACATACATACATACATACATACATACATACATGTGTGTATATGATGTGAAATTCGTATGGGATTAGGTTTGTGGAAAATCCCATGGAAAACAATTATTCACATATTTCTTTGCTGTTGTTTAAAATAATCCCTACGTGAATATCGGGAAAGCAATATTGCTTTCCCGATATTATCGCAAGGCAAATGAACCCCTGTCGTCACCCGTTACTCACTACGCCTTGTCGCCCTCACGCCGAGGATTGCTTGCCTCAATGTAGATGTACCAGCGCCGTGATTCGGCATGCGATGGCCCCGTATCGCTGGACTTGGTTGGCTTATTACGTCGCTCCCAGTCGAAGTTGTCATCCCCTCGCTGCTTCATCCCACAGAAGTCTTCCTCGAAGTCACATTCGAAAGGTAGTTTACCTTAATAGGAAACGTCTTCTAATTACAACAGGTCAGGATATGGGGAGATATAGCGGGGACATCGAACCAGACATAGACGAAGCACAAGCAAAATACGTATGTGTTATATATTTTGCTTGTTTTTTTTAGCTACTTTACCTTCTGTCTATTTCTCGCCGCCAAACCATCTTTTTCTTTGCGAGAGAGAGAGAGAGAGAGAGAGAGAGAGAGAGAGAGAGAGAGAGAGAGAGAGAGAGAGGAGTGTGTGTGTGTGTGTGTGTGTGTGTGTGTGTGTGTGTGTGTGTGTGTGTGTGTGTGTGTGTGTGTGAGAGAGAGAGAGAGAGAGAGAGAGAGAGAGAGAGAGAGAGAGAAGGGGGAGGAGAGATTGTCGCGTACTGCTATCAGAACTTCCCCACGACATCTGCGCCATCGACAGCAACACGGGTAGCGAGAACACAAACACCAACATCGTCGAACTGAAAACACACCAGCGCACATAACAACGTTAAAGGCCACACTGAGCCCTTTCTCAAACAACCCAATGTTTTAATGAGAGAAAATCAACTAAAGTTACAAAAGTTGAATCTTTACTTTAAATAGGTCTATATAAATATGTATGTTTGCTGATTAAACTGGCAGATTACCTTTAATGCTGATATACACCTTTATAATATTCGGAAATTTAAATATATAAATACTTCCGGAACCAAATGTGAAGTTGCAAAACCATGTATCAATTATAACCTGCCGAACAATAAAATGATACAGTTGAAATAGTGACAGAAAAGTCGCACAGGCATCGCTTATGACGATTTTTCATTTATGCCAAAAACGTTCTTCCTGGGAACATATAATGGAACATGTGCACTTCTAATTTTCTATAATGTCGCCTGATATTCAAGTATTTGTGTTTTGTTTTATTAGTAGGTACACATAGCATTCATGCCTAGAGTACCGCTTATAACATTAATATTAACATGTGTTCTGAAACAGTGATCTCTATAGGTAAATAGTTAATTACCAACGATTGTGTTGTCACCTGTGATAGCGGCACTTGATACATGATATTTTCAAAACTTAAGGAGAGCATATTTCGTAACAATCGGCGGACACAAGTCAATATTGGCATTAATATCTAGTCCCCTGAATCCATGTATATTAAGTCTTGTTCTTGCGGGAGTAAACAATGTATACGCTGGTTGAAGGTTAAAGAACTTATCGGCTTTCGCTTAAGACAAGCGCAATGTGCAGTTTCCACCAAATAATTTTAAAATCGATCAGCAAATTATAGATATTATTAATCAGAACCTTCATGCCACCAAAATATCGAATAGTTTAATTTCAGAGAAGTACTAATATATTCGCCGGAAATCCGACGTACACGTAACGACGAGATTGAGTTTTAGTATACACAGTGGTCCATATAACTGAACAAACTAGTTAAACATGTATTTCTTATCAGATCCTGCATATATGCACCTGGGTGAGAAACTGAGTTATCATACATATTATATTTAAAATGAGACAATAGATGACAGAAAACCACTGATTCACAGCAATATACAGATATATTGTTTTGCTTTGTTGCCTTTGCTTAGGTTTAGACACAGATGACTTACCCAGTAACACGCCAAAGTTGTAGCACTAGTTGTTTTATAGTTGTTGAGTCTCTTCCAAATGAACCGTTTGTCAGTGAGAACGTTGTCACGTAGTCGTAATGTAGTTACGAATGATGCGTTAATTACGTAATGGCGTAATATTGCTACACTGCTGGCAAGTTATCATTAACACTTGAAAAATATGGTATTCCTGAATGTATTATATAAATATGCATTCTTTTTAATGGAACGCGTGTCCGTCCCGTATGTTTCGTGAGGAAGGTGGCTACCCTACAAATGAGTCAGCTGAAATCCTGTTGGAGAATTGATAGAAGTTGCATAGGCCATACATCATGAACAGGATATATATATATATATATATATATATATATATATATATATATATATATATATATATATATATATCATATACGTAAACTTGTTAACCATCCTGGACATGGACTTGTGGTTATAATCGCTCTAATGTTTAACGAGACTGACCTCAATCATCGTGCCTCAATCATCTAGACAGGTCGTTTGTGTTTTCTTTCAGTGTTCGATAGTTAGTTAGTTATCGTTCTTATCTTACGGCGATTACTACCGCGATGGGAAGTTCCCGGACATATGCGACATACTCGGTTAAAAAGGGCAAAATTATGGAGACAATGATACATTCCGCGCCAGACGGTTCATTTGAGAAAAACCAGCATGGATTTGCCTAGCCAAGTTTGGGCTTGATGACTCACACAAAACTCAAGCAATAGCTGGATTAAGAACCGATGCTGGGCTCGTCAAACTTCTCCTGAACAGGTTAGTTATGTTCAGCCACGCAAATGTATTAATATAAGCGTAATATTATGTTTGGAATAATAGTAGGGCTAACAATGTGAATGCATTATAAATGGTCTGCAACAATTACTATTATTGACATTATTTATTTCATTTATGATAATAACTAATTTCAATAATTATAATTAAAACATTAAACACAAAAAATAGTAATAATATAATATATTAAACGAAATTAATATGCTATTACAATACTTTTATTAATATAAAACAATATTTATTTATTAATAACAGTAAAGAAATAATAACTCTACTATGACATTAGACTACCTACATTTGAGAGGCAGTCGTTCATAGCTTTGCAACTTTTGCAAGTACACTAACACTTACACGTGTGTGATATTTTCAAACTTGATGTTAGTCGATCATCACCATCAGTGTATGGTTGAAAGTCCCGAAAACGTCGCCAATAGCAAATATTGTGTCTTTGGTCTATACAATAATTGGTATGGCTTTAATAGGAATATAAATAGCTTAGTTAAATGGAGCTCGGCTTGGTCTTTCTTGCAATAGTCGTCTTTCTATGGTGGTATGATAATTTATATGAGTGTGTGTCTACGAAACACACAACAAATCCCATTTTGGCTTGTTCACGACAAAGGGTAGTATTAAAAAAGGATGGTATTCTTAATATTCAGTAACTGTTAGCTGCTTAACTAATTGTTTTAGTTAATTCTATGAATACATACCTATTATTTTTTGTTTTCTAAAACATTCGCATGTGTTTTCCTTACCTTACGCATGTGTTTTCCTTACCTTACGCATGTGTATAGCTTGTCCACAAAACTCATGTATTTTACGTTATCCGTTATATTTATATCATAACTGTGTACCAATGAAGTGTTACCTGAGTGGAAACTATGTCTACATAACACATATGCATTGGGCTGTCCCCTAAAATCAAAAGCCATAAGCATAGTAATTTATTTCTGATCGTCACAAGACATCGAAGTGGCAGAAAAACAGCGTCCTCGTTAAGAATGTATTCTACGTTATCCACTTTTATCATATACGTGCTTTCCCCAGTATACAATCAAGGTATACTATATGAGGGTACCTTGTTTCCTTTGTGAAATTGAAGTTGTGCATAATATAGAGACCTAATTTAGTCACGTATGTTTCGATACAACTAAATGGTATATTTTACGTTATCCGGTATTCTACGTTATCGCGGGGAAGGAAGCATAACACATTCCACACCGTACTTATGGCAAAGTTTAGGCCAGATCCAAACGAAAGTGGTGCTGCTGCGGGTTTAACGCACAATTTGCAAAACCTAAGATAAGTTTGTATTTAGCAATGCATGCAATACAAACAAATGTAATATTGTACTAGCTAGATTCCCTTCATAATGAAATACTTTGGTTTTCAGGGTTTATATTCAAGGTATACTATTCGAGATTACCGTATTATGTTGTGAAAAAAAAGTTGTGCACAATATACATACCTATTTTAATTACATATGGTTCAATAATACCAAATTATGTATTTTACGTTATCCGGTGGTTTGCGTTATTGCGGGGAAGGAAGCATAGTAACACATTCCATGGCGTTCTTATGGCAACGTTTAGGCCAGATTGAAACGAAACTGGTTCAGCTGCGGGTCTAACACACAATTTGTAAAACCAAAGATAAGTTTGCATTTAGCAATGTATGCATGACAAACAAATGTGACATTGTACTAGTTAGATTCCCATCATAATGATAATGTTTTCTTTCCCAAGTTTACATTCAAGGTATACTATATGAGATTACCTTGTTTATTTTGTGAAATAAAAGTTGTGCATGATATACATACCTACCAAGAATGCTGATGTCCTGCTGCGTGACATTGGGTTTACACCACGCAAGGCAACACGAGTACGCAATATGCTTATCCTACATCACACCTTGATGAAACATCTTAGAGCATCTGGAAAGGTGGCATGTAGATTCGCTATAAAGTCGGCCAGTAAGACATGTTCTGAAAGACTTCTGGCTAGCACGCTCATGATGCAAAGGAAGGTGCTTAAGTCGGCGTACGAACAGGCAGATTCGAAGAGGAATGTATCGGCTGCTATTAAGCGTAAGTTGATTGATTTCTTCTTCAACAAGGATGAAAACGCCACCTGCTTGCCTGGCAAACGGGATACTGTGAAAGTGGATGGTAAGCGCATATAGAAGTACATTCTCAACGACAGCATAAGGGTACTCTATAAAAAGTACAACTTTGAAAACCGCAACCAAAACATCAGCTTGACGTTGTTCCAACGCTGCCGACCGAAGAATGCCGTTGAAGTAGTCGTTTATTGATGCCATAATGGTGCATACCCGTTAAGCGTATACTGAGAACTTCCAAGTTCCGAGCCCATTCCCAATCTGTCACCGTACATGCATGAAAGCAGCGAAAGAAGAATGGATTGAGAAGCAGTGTGACTGTATATAGAAAGGACAGGCTCGGTGTAACAGCAAGCTAGCCTGCAACACACTGAAAATCCTAACGAAGCCGCGGCAAACAACACGTCAGTCATAGACGATAAAGCAAGTGCACTCCTAACAGCGAAAGCCGATATCATAAAGAGAATATTGTCAGGAACTATAAGAGTATTCAACCCTACAAGTATTCACCCCTACACCATCATGTTGCAGACTGAACTGGCCCCTCAGGGAGATTCCGACTATGTACCTATTTTGAGGGAACAAGTGGAAGAAACCACACGCCGTCTTTAAGTAGGGAAGTCACCATGAACAAATCACATTCCGGCGAAGTTACACAAATAGGATGATGGATTAGTTACTGCATTGACACTCATTAGCCAGAATATGTGTGACTTCAAACAGTAGCCAAAAGAATTGATACTCTGCTATTGTCCCAGTACCAAAGAAATGAATTATCAGGAAGTGCCGAAACTACACCAGTAACCTAACTAGCCGATCAAGATCCTGCTGTGCTGCTTTCTTGAACCGGCTGATCCCTGTTGTATGGGTGAGTTATAGGCTTAACAACCCACGTAATAATAACAATTAAGGTTTTGGCTAAAAACGTAAAACACATGTTTGCTTAAATGTAGAGAAGTGTTGTTGTCAAACATAATATGCTCAATTGCATAACTTTCACAAATTCAAGAGTAATATAATAGTATTACTTATAATGTTACATACAAACTAGATTTTACATAATGAGGAAATACATATGTCATCAGAAATTCATTCATTATTTATTTGTTGTTGCAGGTAGTCCCTGTGGCAGCAGTACACAAATTGGTTCTGCTCAAAACGAGGAGTGTCATGAACCGTATTAAAATCACATACATGAATGTTATAATGATTTTCTCTGGTACAAATTAAAGCTTGCGTAAATGAACACTACTAATGTTGATGGTTTTTTGGTCTTTACAGCTAAGGGTTGATGAAGATAATGGCGAAAGAATAGTGATAGAGAAAGAGGCGGAAGTGCTGATCGATTCCAGAATCACGGTCCGCCTCACTACAAATAATCAGAGAAGAGAAGAGAGAACAACACTTCTGAAGTTCTGCGGAATATGTATTTCAGCAAAAGCGGCAGGCAATATGTTTATCACTACAACGGAGCATTATAAACCAGTTCACATTGATTCTTATTTAACACAATACGTAACCAAATGTACAAACGGCACTACATCATTATGTTATAACATTTCACTGGCAGTACTACGTTCAGGTTAACATGCGTTTTCTTCACAATCTGCATACATCCATCCTCGTTCTTATTCCCGTCGCATATGCAAGACAGGTCTACGTGTTTGTGCATAGACAGAACAATAACAATATATGATAACACTGAAAGGAGTGCGCAGGTATTTGTGTATGCATGTACAGGGCGTGTAACTATATATATATATATATATATATATATATATATATATATATATATATATATATATATATATATATATATAGGTTAAAGTGCATACGAGAGCTTGCTCGTGTTTGCGTATGAATATAAATTAGCTCAGCTTCAATTAACTAACTTTGGTAGTTCTTTATAAAATATACGGTGTTCATTAATAATTTTAAACGCGCGCAACCTGCAGATGGGTGCGCAATGTACTGATCGAGATTTGTGTGGTGTTTACAATAGTGTCCCACAAATGCGTCGCTTAGTCGAATACACCGCCGTTATTACTTGGCTGTTTGATATTGACATGTATTAACTGTATTAATGGCCGCAATGGCTGCGTATCGTTGTAACTCTTGAAGTTCTGCTTTCACGTTTCCGGAACCCTACATTCTACTGAATGTAGTCACTCCAACTGGTCCAAACTAGCACGTGAATCCTTCTGCAACACCACATCTTCTCTTTTGATGAATATTGACGATGATTTATTCTTGTTCTATACACATATATTATATAATTCGAAATAGCCTCACCAAACGTTTACCTTATATATAATATACACTTGCCCATATGTTAATTAATGCCGTTACAATTGTGTTATGTTGTTTTCATTCCTCATGAAATCTACCATGTGATCTTTAAGTATACGTTCTAATCATTTCCTAATTACATATGTTAAACTCACTGGTCTGTAGTTCTCAGATTTTTTCTAGAACGTTTTTGTTTGTTTTAAACAACGGTGTGGTGTTTGCTCCTTATGATTCTAAAGGACGTTTTATTTTTGTTATGAACAAAATTGATGTAATGCGCTGGCTGGTGTATTGTGATTAACTGTGTTCGTGCAATTGCACAATCGTCCATGTGCGTGCATGCATACATACCTGGGTACGTTACTGTCTATCATCGGTAAGTGTACGTATGTACATATGTTGATGTTCACGCGCGTGCATACGTACGTTTGTGAAAACGTGCTAGGTACATGAGTGCGTGCGTGCAAGAGAACACGCGTGTATTACGTATGTTTGTGGGCGTGCGTGTTTGCCAATTTCCAAACAAAACTAAAAATAATAGTGCCTTTGCCACAGCTAGCTTGTTTGTGTCGCCTGCGTGTAGATAACGTTTGCGCCTCCTAAGCTCAGCAAACCTGTTTTGCATAAAAGCATACTTTATTAGACCATATAAATCATATATCTTGTCTTTACAAGGTTTCGATCATAAATCGTATTGATATGTACACTGTATAAAGGTGGTGACACACGTCCGAGAGACTCGTACGAGTGACTCGGATGAAACCATGACAATCGTACGTGAGTCGTAAAATCAGACGTAAAATCGTACGTGTGTCATGTGTGTCCGAGTCATTCGTACGAGGCACTCGTACGAGTGACTCGGAGTTAACAACCAATGAGATAACAGCACTGAGTTGAACTTCGACCTTCTTAAAAATGGCAGATACTGATTTGGCAAAACTCTCACTCTCACAGCTATGCGCGACGCAATACCATTTCATTTGCTGAGCGCCTTGCTGTAACTCTTCGATTTTTAGCGACAAGTATATTACATAATTTATTGTGTAAACGTCATGTTGACGTTTCAATGATTTGATTGCCTTAGTATAATGTTTGGCTTGGCTTCAGCTAGTATCGTTTATTATATACGCATTTGCTGGACCTGTGTAATCTACAGAGCAGCAACCATCAGCAGATTGCGCAGGTAAGGCGTGTCTATGTATAGCCTGGACCTGGTGGCCACGCGAATATTGGTGCACGTTGTTAAACTTAAGACATGGCTTAGTCACAGGTTTGTTGTCATAGATTGTCTACCTGCCAAGTTGTATACAGTAATGAAATGCGGTGAGAACGGAATCTTGTCTTGTCGGTATACTGGCCAACACTCCTGGTGGAGTAAAACGGTCAGAAATGCGATTAGAATAAATGTTTTTTTCATGTAGGTGGTGTAGACATTAATTGT
>JAODUO010000507.1:177500-192500 GCA_025642075.2 Ridgeia piscesae
AACTGAGACAGCGAACACGTTTGCATAAGAAAATACAAAATATCAACACATTTATAAACATTATCACTCATTAATATATATATATAATATATATATATATATATATATATATATATATATATTTATTTATTTATATGTATATATATATATTATATATATACATATATATATACATATATATATATATATATACAAATATATATATATATATATAAATGAGTTCACAATGTTAACGTATTGTATTTGATATTTTGTATTTTCTTATGCAAACGTGTTGCTAGTCTCAGATTATCGTCGAGAGAAGTATCATGAGAGGAGTATCAAGAGTATCAAGATACATGATATTGAAGTGTTCCGTATCGTATGTGATGAGCTTGACAGCAGATGTAAATGAGATAGTGGTATGAGTATGTAATATATATATATATATATATATATATATATATATATATATATATTATTGTTATTATGCGTAATGTCAAATTTCATTCCGACAAAATATTTGGTATGTATGATATGTAATATATATATATATATATATATATATATATATATATATATATATATATATATATATTACGCATAATAACAATAACATCTAGTCGAGAGGCGGCGACGATATTTCCGAACGGAATAAAAGCGCGCGACATAAAGCAATACTAAGAGCAGAAGGTTACAAGAAAAGTACAAGTACAAACCGTCTGCAAATAAATTGATTTGAAGAGATAGAACGAACGATACATATATACGGCGACATTTGTTGTCACAGCCCACTCAGCAACTGGACAGACATAGCTGATCATCTTACCTGATATATTTGATGTTGACGGCTATTACCATGGCAAGAATGATATGGTATAGAGAAGTATCATTAGAGGAGTATCAAGAGTATTGAAGTGTTCCGTATCGTATGTGATGAGCTTGTCAGCAGATGTAAATGAGATGAAGACTGGCTACGATATCAAATACAATATATATATAGCACAGTGAATTAACGAGTGGTATATCAAGTATATATAGCACATCGTGTCGATGACATAACGTATATGTATATATATATATATAAATCCCATAGAAGTTGTACACTTTTCAAACTATACCGATGTGGTGCAAGTCTCAATTAACACATCACTGAAACATGATGTAATTCCGAACACGATGAAATCAGTACAAACTGGCCATAGGCATTCTCTATGTTGTACACCAGTGTATGTTGCTCTAGTGAATGCAAGCAAATGTCTCATTACCTGTGCACTTTCCTGGGAGGACCGACACCTTGTCAATGGCGATGTCACCTCGATCACTGCCCCCTCTGGTGCCAAGGAACACGACCTGTGAGAGATGTTTCAGTTGATTTGCACTGGTAGAACGCTTTGCACATTACCGTCCTTCTACTGAATGCACCCCGAACTTAGAATCGTTATGGCCACAGTTGAAGCGATCATCATATAATATATTGGGAAAACTTCAATCGGGACCCAGGGACGATGGCAACCCTTGGATATACTGGTGCTCGAATATCATTGAAAGCGATGCAGTCTGAACACTATTCGCGTCCGTTGAAGCTGCATTGATGCCATAAACCGCCGGAAGACGGGCATCTGCATGGGCAGGATCGACAACATCTTTGGCCGAGTCGATGGCGTACGGGTGTTGAATTTATGAGGACTGTTTACCAATAGCGGCAATTCTTACATGTTAATTCTACGCGTATTGCTTCCTTGTCCTGTAGGTCTAGTGTAAGACCTTTGCGTTCTCATGTGTGGCATGTCATGTGTCAGTCTTCAATATTCAACTTAGATTTGAATGTCGACAAGACCAGGGAGATAGTAGACCTCGGACAGAAGGGGGGATGAGAGTGAGCTAATTAGTGGTGGTGAGACTGTCGAAAGGGTTAACGAGTATAAATATATAGGCACATTTGAATGCAGCCAACTATATTGTAAAGAAATGTCATCAGAGAATGTTCTGCCTGTTCAGATTAATATTTGTTTGTATGAGTCCTAAGACTGTGCATATGTGTTGTTATAGATTCATTGAATATGTTTTGACATAATTTTAGTGTCTTGTATGCTGGCTTGTTACATTGAGTGTGAAGAATACAGGCAAGTTTAACAGTATTATTTATAGAGGAAGTAAAGTTGTGGCAATGAGACAGACTGGACTAAATGTCGGACTGCTGTATGAGACTCAAAGCGAAGAGAAAGGGTATATAAATCACGAGTGACTTGTGTCACATCCTTTCTTAAAATGTCAATAAGCTACCATCAGGCAGGAGACTCATGGCCTTCAAGCCAAAAAAAGCAGTTGTATCCAATGTCAATAGAATCTAAATTAGATTAATAATGCATATCAAGATTATCAATCAATCCTAATTTGTTTTAATGCTTATACCCATTTTAAGATTTTAATAGGTTTAACAATCTAATTAAGTAACAATTTATTTTACATATATTTGTGTTATGGGATTTTATTTATTTTTAATTATATATTTTAAATATATACTTATTCATTTATGCATTTAAATTACGTAACCTTGTCACCACCGTCATACTCAGTTTGAATATATGGAATATTTGTCTGCGACTGCCTATGTAATTACTGTTTCATGATTTTTGTCTGACCACAAGACAACGTTCTCTCCTTTGAGAAATTTAATAAACTATATTGCATCTTGTAGTTTATTGTCATCATCACCCATTGACTCCACTCATGTCATTCAACTTTTCCTAGTTATGTTATAATTGTAATAGCTAAGCATGATACTACCATAAATCTTAATAATATTATTATAATTATAAATTATATAGTGGTGATTTGTAATAGTTTAATCACATATAGTTAGGTGACATTTTTAAAGAAACAAATACAGTTGGTTGTTATCATTTTCATGTTTACAACAATTTAAGATATTAAGGCATACAACAATTAAAGGGAAATATAATTCAATGCTAAAATATGTAATGCAAATTAGAAATTTCCAACGGTGATCACATGTTTTACAATTTCTACGACGCGGACGGGAAGCAGATTTCCTAAAAACAAGTGATACAGTGCAAAGGTATGTTGGGCAAATACGGACTGAGAGCAAGTTTGGAAAATATGGAGGTACACGCGAGCGGCAGATATCGAAAGATCTTGAAATACACATAGCAGGTACGAAACGTAAGCAAATAGACAATATACTTTAAAAAGGTCCAATATAGCTTTTCTTAGGTAATGTTTTGAAATTGTTACTCGGATTGTTTGTTAAGATCCAGTTCGACCAAAAAGTTGACTTACGCAGCCAACGGACCTACCTTTTCCCCCCACGATATGGTGGTAGGGACTCGCACCTCATGCCACTTGTCGTTAAAGTTGCCGCGACGGATAAATACGTAGTTGTGTTCCCCGAGGGTTGATATGAACACGAACAGATTGCCCATCCAATAGCCTTTCATTAAGAAGTAGAACTTGATGCATATGTGGCCACTGTACAAGAGAGCCGGCGTCTCCACACTGTTTCGATGGAAAAGAAGAACAATCACTAGTGTTCCACGTGCCATACAGTCTTCCAAAACGTATGTTTCGATACTGTTTACGAACACTTAAAGAAGACGTTCACCTCGTGAAATGTCAGATTTTAATTATGTGTCATAACTTTAAAAACAGTGTTATCTAGTCTACATGTAATGTGTATTAACATCTCTAATCTACAGCAGGTCAGATCAATATTGTACAACGTAAACATGGTAACTACATTGTTTGACATTCTTACGGGATTAGTTTTGTGGATATATAGTCTGTTGTAATAGCATCATTGCATTCCCAATAATTTCGTAAGGTAATTAGACCCCGCCGTCAACCCTACTCACTAGGCCTTGTCGTCAAAGACCAGCCCCCTGGCGTCCAGATAGATATACCAGCGCCCCGACTTGGCATGCATTGGTCCCGTCCCGACCGTTGGCGTTTGTGTATTAATTCGGTGCCAGTCGGAAGCGTCATTCTGTGGCTGCGTCATCCCACAGAAGTCCTTCTCGAAGTCACACTCGAAGGGTAGTTTACGACCGGAGTTGACTGAAATAGCAGGTGTGCACATTAGTATTATATGTCTGCCTATGAAAGGTGTACGAAGGAATTTGGCGAATAGCATGGAGTTTGTAATGAATAATGACTTGTTTAGTCTCTATTCTTCCACCCCTGTCTGGAAATTGTGCTGAACACTCTTGTGACTACTGTGTTTCTTGAGTGGTGATGCCAGACAATTCATTCGTTTATGGACACGCGTGATATTGGCATCTAATGTACCAACCTCCAGTTGTGCACATAGGCAACTTGTTACGCTCTTTGTGTTGAGTTCGGTGTTTACAGGCGATGCGGTGTAACACAGTTTGTATTATGTGGAAGGACGATACTTCTAATAATGTGAGTTTAAAGTCATTTGTTGCAGTTGCACTGTTCCAGGGGTATTAAAGTAGTATAGTAGGGTCTTATCAACCCCTCTCCGGAGCGCTTTGGCTCGGCGCGGTGGAATTCCTCCCGAGAAAGGTCAAGATTAACGGGCAAGTGGCGCCTCCTAGCGGATAATAAATAAACTGGTCAAATAGGGTTAGCTTTTATGTAGTGTCCCCTAACGGATAGGTCACGAACTACAAACTAGGTCAAAGAACAACTGGAGCCATCTGACGGAAATCTCTTCAGCTAATACGCCAAAAATACTTTTTAAACTACTTAAAAAAATTGTCAAAAGGTCGAGAGGCGATCCTGGCGAGAGCGACGCGAAGAAGGATATATGGTATTACTCTGACTTCCGTGCTGTTTTTGGCGTACTACGACGTCCGCGTTATTTTCTACAAAAATATTTTCCAAAAAATATTTTTTCAGCCCACTCGTTTGTGATTATTTCATTTTCGGCCCATTCGATTGTGATTAGTTGATTTTCGGCACGCCCACGCCCTATATAACACGCCCGTTTTCGAGGTTGTCATTCGTTCTCCGACATCGACATGGCTACCGTTATGCTGAACCATAGAGAGCACCGCTGCTACTACAATCCCGTCGTCGGCATACAAGACACAAGTGACGAGAGCGACGAGGCAACCAGTCATCCGATCATGCGGGTCCCATCTCAATCCGGTGCAGCGACGGATCGAGAGATTGTCGACGTCGACACATTGGAGCAGAAGTCAGTAGAAGGCAACACTGCCTTCGTCGTCAGAGGGCTCGTTGTGGAGAAGGTACGCACTGATGTTTCCTTCTGCTATGTCGGATGTGCGTATTGCAAGACGAGAATGATTGTCGACGACCACCGCAATCTTCGGAGCGAAAGACATGGATGTTTGAACGGCAACACTTGCTTCCACGTCAGAGTACGCTTCGTCGAGTCGGCCAAGGGTCGTTCTATATGGTTGACCTTATTCGACCAGTGTATGGCCGATCTGTTAGACGTCGATGCAAAAGACTTTTCTTTTATGCATGAAAGCATACAGATGTCCAAGCTGAACACTTTGGTAGGGACACGCATATCTCTCACCATTAAGAGAAAAGTAAACGAAACGGCTACACCAACTACAACGTCACTCACCTAGAGGATCTGCATTAGACTGCCTGCGTGCGTGCTGTTTCAGGCCGAATTTCAAACCGGCGACGAAGCGTCGACTAGTGCATGTTCTACATCCCCTGTTCCAAGTTCGTCGTACTCTACTACCGATGTCACAACGGACACGTCCGACTGCGCAACTACTACTACTTCTACTTCCTCTGCGTGTAAGGTGAACATTACCATTGACTATCCTGTTAACGAAATCAAGAAGACGCTTGCACGTCACATTGCATGCGGTGTCGCTGAGCTTTCGAAACTACGCTGCTATGGTTGCGGGATAGACCACCCTAGTCAACTCCAACACGATTGTCTCTTGCCTGATGGCGTTTTAATTGACATGCACTTTGACGAGGCTGTGGAGAAAGTTAACTCCACTGCACTCATTGACTGGTTGACCCTTTTATTCGAGGTAGATCTCAGACAATCCGACGTAGCACCCGAACAGTTGGATGCCATCAAGAGTTGGTTGGAGGAGTCTCCTTCTGAGCGATGGCGAAATAATATTAAACGTATGGTACTTCTGACTTAATAAAATGTATACAAAAACTTGACAAAGTTATCGCATCAAAACACTAAAAGGTATGTTATGACTGTGACCGAAGCCGCCATTTTACATGAAATTATGTTATGGAACTAGTGGAAGCCATCGTTTTGTATGTCAAACCCTAATTAGTGGCTGTTTTGTCCGCTAGATGGGGCTAACGTCTAACGTAGTGTGATAGTTATCCGCACCAGTTTTTAAAGAAGTGACGATACAACCCAACATTTTTCTAGATTATTTTAGATTTGGTTAGGAAAATGCTGCTTGTCGCAAGAAAAATCACCAGGGTTCTCGTTTTATGATAAAAGTGTCAACGTTTTCCCACAGAATGTTATGAAATTACCAAAATTACTTAGAAAAATACGTCAAATTGACAAAGCCATCGCTGTGAAACGGCGAACAGTTATGAAATGGTACAAAGTTGGCACACGACTTAGTAAAATATGATCGTGTCCCTACCAAAGTGTTCAGCGTGGACATCTGCATGCTTTCGTGCATAAGAGAAAAGTCTTTTGCATCGACGTCTAACAGACGGGCCATACACTGGTCGAATACGGTCAGCCATATAGAATGCCCCGTGGCCGACTCGACGAAGCGTTCTCTGACGAGGAAGTAAGTGTTGTCGTTCACACAACCATGTCTTTCGCATCGAAGATTGCCGTGGTTGTCGACAATCATTCGCTTCTTGCAAAACGCACATCCATTATAGCAGAAGGAAACATCAGTGCGTACCTTCTCGATAACGAGCCCTCTGACGACGAAGGCAGTGTTGCCGTATACCGACTTCTGCTCCAAGGTGTCGACGTCGACAATCTCTCGATCCGCCGCTGCACCGGATAGAGATGGGACCAGCTCGGTGATCGGATGACTGGTTGTCTCGTCGCTGTCGTCACTTGTGTCTTGTATGCCGACGACGGGGTTGTAGTAACAGCGGTGCTCTCGATGGTTCAGCATAACGGTCGATGTCGGAGAACGAATGAAAAAAAACGGGCGTTTTATATACTCTCCCAGGTAGTCACTTGAGTCACGTGGGCGTGCCGAAAATGAACCAATCACAAACGAGTGTGCCGAAAATTACCATCCCATCACAAACGAGTGGTCGTTAGGGTCACGTGGGTGTGCTGAAAATTATTTTGTGAAAAATATTTTGTAATAGTAATACCATACATCTTGCTTCGCGTCGCTCTCGCCAGGATCGCCTCTTGACCTTTTGACTATTTTTAAAGTAGTTTAGAAATAAGACACACGTATTTTTGGGGTATTAGCTGAACACGTATCCGTCAGATGGCTCCACTTGTTCTTTGACCTAGTTTGTAGTTCGTCACCTACACACTAGGGGGCAATACATAACCCCTAACCCCATTTGACATAATTAAAAAATAAGACGCACGAATTTGGACAGTATGTGACCTCTCCGTAAGAGGCGCCACCAGTTTATCTACTATCCGCTAGGGGCGCCACTTGACCTTTGACCTGCCTACGGAGGAATTCCACCGCGCCGCGCCAAAGCGCTCCGGAGGGCGTTGATAAGACCCTGTTATACTTCTGGGAAAGAAGAAATACCAACAAAAAGACTGGATTCCTGCAGACACTCTCAACAAAGTGCAAGTGAGGAAGGAAAAGAAAGGTGCAATTAAAAACAGCCGAACGAGAGCAGCAAAAGCAACAGCCCAGGAAGAGTACACAGAGGCAAACCGAGCAGTCAAGAACAGCGTAAAAACAGACAAGGCAAACTTCATTGAAGACCTAGCCAAGGAAGCAGAGGATGCATCAGCCCAAGGAAACATGAAACAACTGTATGAAATAACAAGCAAATTGGCAGGAAAGTACAAGCGTACAGACAGACCTATCAAAGATAAGAATGGCAATGTACTTACCAGTGACGAAGACCAGTTGAAGAGATGGAGGGAACATTTTGAAGAACTGCTAAACCGGCCACCACCCCAGAACCCTCCAGACATCACACCAGCTGAAGAAGTTCTCCAGATAAACTGCGAAAGACCAAGTAAGGCAGAGATTGAGAAAGCCATCCATCACATGAAGAGAGGGAAAGCTTCAGGCCCAGACAAAATTCCTGCCGAGGCAATCAAGGCTGACATAGAGACCTCCACAGAGATACTGCATGATCTATTGGGGAAGATATGGGAGCAAGAAGAAATACCAACTGAATGGAAAGAAGGATACCTCGTGAAGCTCCCAAAGAAAGGAGATATGCAAGATTGTAATAACTACAGAGGGATAATGCTCCTATCAGTACCCGGAAAGGTCCTCAACAGAGTCATCTTGGACAGACTGAAGACAGGGGTGGATGCCAAGCTCAGAGACCACCAAGCTGGCTTCCGCAAAGACAGATCATGCACCGACCAAATAGCAACACTGCGAATCATTGTTGAACAATCCATGGAATGGGACTCATCCCTGTACATAAACTCTGTAGACTACGAGAAGGCATTTGATAGCCTCGACAGAGATACACTGTGGAAGCTTCTACAGCACTACGGGATACCGAATAAACTTATATCTCTGATAAGAAATAGTTACGAAGATATGGCATGTAGGGTCATTCATGCAGGACAACTTACAGACTCCTTCATGGTGAAGACAGGAGTGAGGCAAGGATGTCTTCTGTCACCATTCTTATTCCTGCTCGCCATAGACTGGATCATGAAAAAGACTACAAAATATAGAAGAAATGGGATCCAGTGAACACCTTGGAGCCAGTTGGAGGACCTGGACTTTGCGGATGACCTCGCTCTCCTCTCACACAGCCATCACTAATGCAGGAAAAAACAGAGCTACTAAACACAGTGTCAGCACAGCTAGGACTCAACATCAACAGAAGCAAGACAAGGATTATGAAAGCCAACACAAAGAACAACAACCCCATTACAATGAACGGAGAGCCACTGGAAGAGACAGACTCATTCACATACCTGGGCAGTACAATCAACAAACATGGAGGCACAGCAGAAGACGTCAAAGCAAGGATACAGAAAGCAAGAGTTGCATTCATCATGTTGAGAAAAATTTGGAGAGCAAAACAAATTAAAACTAACACCAAACTGAGAATATTAAATTCAAATGTCAAGGCAGTTTTACTCTATGGATCGGAGACATGGCGAAGTACACAGAAGACACTAAAAGAATACAGACCTTCATCAACAAATGCCTGCGTAGAATCCTACACCTGAAGTGGACAGACAAGATATCCAACACTACACTCTGGAAAATGACCAAGCAACTACCCATAGAAAATGAAATAAAGAAGAGAAAGTGGAGGTGGATAGGACATACACTCAGGAAACCACCAAACACCATCACCCGTCAAGCCATCACATGGAACCCCCCAGGGAAGAGACGAAGAGGTAGGCCACGAAACACCTGGCAAAGAGACACAGAAAAAGAAACGAAGGAGATGGGATACACCAGGAGAGAAATGGAGAAGATGGCCACGGACAGAAAACGGTGGCGTTCCTTGGTCGATAGCCTATGCTCCCAGCGAGCAATCAGGCATAAGTAAGTAAGGAATACTAGTTATTAGTATTACAAGATTGGTTGTATTGAATCGACATTAAAACAACAACAATTTGGTCAATTTGTTTCCATGTGTCGTCCATGTATATGTCGCGATATATGACAAGTGTAAAACATATTGTATCGCGATAGATGTATAACAAGTGGAGTGTCATGATATATCGGAGTGTACCACAAGATACATCGGAGTGTTCCACATGATACGTATGCAGCAACAATTTGGGTGTAAACTACTTAAAGCAATATGCAATGAGACATTTCGAATTACATTGATGTTTTGCACGCTATAAATAGCAATTGATATTCTTGTGTAACAATCATGGTGTTCGCATTTGCGGATAACGATTTGTTGTAGGATTTAAACTGATGGCTATAGACAACATTTACAATGTGATTTTGACAGAATGATTGCATTGTCTGGGAAATGGCATATGTTGTTTATTTTAGGGAAATGCAAATGCTACTAAACAGCTCATGAAACGAAGATGTACAATGTACAAAGGGGAGTACTAAACACTAATATAAAAGAAAATAACTAAGTGTTAACTATTATGTTGATATGAAGGCTTCAAAGCAGTGCGGAATTGAAGCATCAAAGGGAATTCATATTCTTACATTTAAACTATTATATATAAGCGTGGAGGCCAAATTGCAAGAAGGAAGTATTATGCTGGAAAGAATACAACGCAACCAATATGATACAAATACTGAGACATCTCAGTTATAAAATGCATATAAAAGACTGTGGTTCAACAACACTAGACACCAGGAGATTGAGAAGAGATCAAATATAAATGCTTATACCATTGAATGGCTATGAATATATTTCTAGAAATGTATTTTCTCGGTTAGGGAATGTAGAAAGACTAGATGGCATGAAGGTACTTTAGTAAAAGAGCAGGATTACATTGAAAGGGCTCAGTATCACAAAGAACTAATAATTAATAAAATGTATGTTTTGCTCAGTGTGTGGGTGCAAATAAGGTGGATACGTATGTTTAAAATGTAATTTCCATATACCTCAGAAAGGCGGGATACACTTAGATAAATAGGTTGGGTTCTCGATAAGCACGTGAGCTTCCTTGTCACCTGCCATCTAAGGATATAATTATTTCTAAGTGGCAATCTCTCAATTTATTTCTGTAGCGCCTACACCTTCAGAGAATGAATCCAAGCTGTAGAAACTAGATGAAATTGCGAAGAATGTAAAGAGGATACATTCTAAATTAGGGTGCAATTTGGGTGCTGGTAGGGTGCAACTAGAGACCAATTACACCCGATTAATCATGTGATATAAAAATACTTAAGGTGTCGTTCGGGGCTTCGGGTGCTGTTCTAAATAGGGTTCCTTTGCATATTTGCACCTAATGTATCACGTGATATGATAATGTAGAGAGCAACGGGTTTGCATTGAGGGTGCAATTACGGTGCAGAACGAAGTATAACGTAAAATTAATGGGTGAATGGTTTATGCTGCTATTATAGAAAAAGTACGCTCCGTACACATTTAAACATACATTTCCAGCCAACATTAGTATCTATGATATCAAATAAATGTTAACGGTATACTTAACTGACGAGTGAGTTACTGAGTACATAACACAGCGTATCGATGACACAAAACATTCATATATCGAACTGAAGTGATAGTTGGCACAACAAACACATTTACATAAGACGGTTGATTGGTAGCTTAGGTATCAACCTCATTTATGTAACGCAACGAACTATCTGTTGGAGCATCTAACACATGTACATTGGAAATATGGATATCACAAATGAATAACACAGTGCACATGGGGGAGTGGCTAAACAAACAAGAGGTACGAAAACTATTCATACAACACTTTGTAACGCAGTTATATAATTATAAAACAGTGCGTTGGGGATAGTGCCACTTAACATACCTATACATGTACAACATAATGTTTTGGCGGAATTACATTTGACGTTGCGAATATTAGCAATAATATATAGTCCGAGAATGTTGCGTGTATATTTCCGCACTCGACCAAAAGAGCACGACATCTAGCAAAAGAAAACCAGAGGGTCACTCGCCCAGTATAAAAAGTGCCCGTCTGCAAATAAATTCACTTGCACGGATTTGACGAACAATAGATATTCAGTGTATATCGCGATAGTTTGTGTCGATACGAATCGTACCATGTAAATATTTTCGATAGAAAATAGTGATTTTTAACATTGGTGGTCTAACTAGTACGCATACTATGTACACTATAAATGTGCCATAAAACACCATTTGATAAGTTTGCGTGATCTATTTGGTGTCAACGGTGTCACAAAAGCGAAATTGGTATACTGGAATCGAATCCCCGAATGCCTGCTTTTTTCAAAACAATAACGAGTTGGTAAATATGTTTCTATATGTCGTATATACCGCAATAATTGTAATGTATATCGTGAGAATGTGTTTCGCATCGTATGTGTGCAGTAAGAAAGTGGGTGATACCCTATTACAATAAGCGATAGGTAATGGACATTTCAAATTACACTGATGTGGTACAAACTTCAAAATACAACGAATTGTAAGGTATCGTTCATATCCCGCACATAATTAACTGACCATAGACATTTACAATATGGTATAGATACATATTGCACATTCCGTAATACTGCTTCGTGTCTAGCTTGTCTAAAAGACACGTTCTCTGAAGCATATGTTTCATCTATACCGATGTAAATTACACTAAAACCAAGAAGGAAAACAACGCGTTACCTTTGCAGTTTCCTTTGCCAATAGTCAGCATTTCAATGGCGATATCACCTTGATAATGTATTCCTCTGATGCCAGCGAAAAAAATCTGTGAGAGACGATTCAATTGATTTACACTGGTAGACTACATGGTACATTACGACCGTCCTACTGAATGCACGCAGAACATTTTTTCGACCACAATTGAACAAATCGTCCTATGTGTTCTTTAGATCCTGTATACTGAATCAAACACAATAGAAAACACACCACTGGGTCCAGGCATCTACATAAAATATACGAAGTGCCTTATGCGATCACATCACCAACCAGGGGGGCTATAAGGCAACGAGCACGGGTGTCTACCGAGAGACAATGACAGGGCATGCGATGTTTCGCGATGAAGAGATAACTCGATTTATTCTTTTGAAGAAAAATTACCCGAACACAAACACGAGACACTATCAATGGAGACACCGAAAAAGTATACACTATCAATAGAGACAAAGGCCTCACTAGTCTAATTGCCTCAATTGCATATCTATTCAACCAGCTTATCATATCGCACAGGTAATAACGTAAGTAGGGCCTATTATTTTAGTCGATAACCATTAAAAGATAACCATTTGCTTTGTGACTTTCATTAATTACTATTTATAAATTTTCACCGCTATTAGGATCCAGCATTGGCGCAGAAGATCACTGCTCTATTTATACAAATATCTAATAGAAATAGAAAAAGCAACGCATATCATACATAAGATATCTGTTTCTGACAAATTGTATACTGCTTCGCAGCTGGTAGAGGTGAAATACATATGTTAATATTAGACTATTCATAACTTAGAAGTAAGACAGTACATTTAATTATAATAATAATAACAAGTTGGTGATCAGCATGACCGTTGTCTTAGCAACACGTGTTTAAATTCATCACGATAGTGATCCATTTGAATACGAAATGCAAACAGCATTAATTTTAGGAATAAAACATATGCTGACAAATAACTTTCAAAACATTACAGTTAAGTAGGAAAGATTCTAATGTAATTTTAAAACACTCTGGTCGTAGAAACGTATTGATTATTATGCTATAATTAACGTTTTGCACGGTTATAAAACTCTAAAAATGAAAACCTTCTTACTACGTTATTAGTGTTTTAAACATGAGTGAGTTTTTCAACTTGAAATGTTTCGAAACTAAGTTGAAAGGAAAGTACTGGGAATTTAAAAAAGTTAATAATTGTAATGTTGTCAACTTAATTCCAAAACACTCCAGAATGTTTCAAGTTTTGTGTTGTGTCGACATTCATACATGCGCTGTTTTAAACACTTCTCGACCAAAAGGTTCACTGTCTCTCGACAACGAACCACGAGTAATTTCGAACATTCGATCTACCTTTTCAATTTTCACTATTTTGACAGAGAAGGACGCCTCATGCCAGGTTTTGCCTTGGTCGGAAGAACGCTTGAACACGGGGTAGTCTATCCCGCGGTTAGACGTCAACACCAACAGACCGCCTATGCCAGCGCCGTGTATCATGTACAAGAACTTGATGCATATTTCGCCAGCATACCCAAGAATCGGTGTTTCCAAACTGTTCGATATAAAACAACATATGCAACACGGTTAAAGACTGTCGATAGTTCGGCTGTTGTGAACAATCACCACAGTTGCAGTGCTAAAAATAGCAGAGTTTTAACTTAATTCATTCATACTATTTATATAACGACCTAACGTCAACATTCATGGCTTCATCCGTAAACTATTTCTTTACGCTAAAACCATGTGTCTTCGACGTAAAACGTCATAGTTTATCTAGCTATCATATTTGCAATAGTTATGCTATATAAACTAAACATGCGATAGTAATTATAGTGTTTAAACCTTAGGCTAGGTGGCCACCTCCTGCAACTCACTTGGCTTTTTCAGAACAGAATGAAGGATTGCCGCCACATAGCACCAATATGAAGATTTAATTTAATTCATGTTCTACGTACAGTAGTACGATAACACTGGCATGTATTATGTATTTTGTTTTAGCTAGATGGCCTCTCATTTGGCTTTTGTATATTCCAAGATGCCCGTAACATTACACCAAGATTTGGGTTTAATATATATGTGTTGTCCTAATGACGTTGGCATCTAGAGGTAAGTCTTTGAGAGCGAATAATACGAATCAGAAATTATTGTAATAATAAAACCATCAAAAATTGGCAATAAAGCACCGATATCATTCTCAATGCGCATACAATCAGTTGTAAATATAGTAGTCTACAAATGTGTTGTCAAGGTAAAGGAATACGTCTCTAACATTATTTACCATTTGGCAGTAACATTGGTGACGTAAATCCAGCTACTATAACTAGTCGCTTGTGATTTCTGTTTTATGTATAATTGGTTTCAGTCGAATAAATAGCAGTGTATAATGAAGAATATGTATATGGTTTAAATGTTATTGAATGCAGTTTGCATGTAAAATGAAACATGATTGTATTTCATGAAATCATCCATGTACATTATTATGATGCATTTTATTTATGCTTGCTCTATCACTGGTTACGAACCAAGACATGTAGTTACATATTATTTCTTTATCCGAATGTAGTAGTTACTTGACATTATGCTAA
>JAODUO010000507.1:195000-247500 GCA_025642075.2 Ridgeia piscesae
ACATTATTATGATCATTACTTATATTCTTATCAGGTTCATGAATTATGTTCTTGTTCGTATTCATGTGTATCACATTAAAAGCTTTATACTTATTCAAACGTTAAATCGATCAGTCAATATTAAAGTTATCAAAAAGACAGATAGATAGACACGGATGGAAGCAAGGTGGATAAGTAAGGTTACAAAATAAGCTACTAAATGGCGCAATTATGACCATTTATATATGTGATATCTATATCCAAAATTTCAGCTTCCTATGATTTCTAATTTCTAAGAACAATCGAATTAATTCATCACTTCCTTGTTGCTCAATGTAATACAATGGGGAAGAATGGTACTTTTTCTATGAAACCTTACGAATGCTTGCGTTGTAGCGCTTACATTTTTTCGGCGTTCAAAATGCTCCGATTGACGTTTCTGCGCATGCGCAATAAATATAAAATCATTAATGTGCAGCGAAAAGATAATGCATTTATGGTATAAATACTACGAGTTGTTAGTTAGGATGTATATAACCTCGCTGCAAAGCTATTTGTCGCAAATTAACACGAGGCAAACAAGTTTTGAGACATGTGAGAGCAAGCGTAAATCTCGTGACAGTAGTGCGCCATAATCAGTGACAGTGATTTAAATGTAAGCGCGACAGTTGTAGCGCTTACATATTTCCGGTGTTAAAAAACAATTTACACCAGGCAAACAAGTTTTGAGGCATGTTTTGATAGCAAGCGTAAATCACGTGACTGTAGTGCGCCAAAATCCTTGACAGTGATTTAAATATAAGCGCGACAGATGTAAAATCTGTAATGTGCAGCGAAAGGACAATGCATTTATGGTATAAATACTACGGGTTGTTAGTTAGGATGTATATAACCTCGCTGCAAAGTTATTTGTCGCAAATTAACACGAGGCAAACATGTTTTGAGGCATGTTTTGATAGCAAGCGTAAATCACGTGATTGTAGTGCGCCATAATCTGTAGTAAGCGTAAATCATGTGACTGTAGTACGCCATAATCCGTGACAATTATTTAAATATAAGCGCGACAGCGTTATTAAGGTATTTTCAAAGCGATATTTAAAAATGCAGCTACTTTGATGCCTTGACCCTTTGACATGTTACTGCGCCCGCGATTTCCATTAATTATGATAAACTTAGCCACTCATGGCGGATGATACAGAGCACCTGCGTCAACAAGGTCTTGTTTCGGCGAAAAAGGCCCGAAAAAGGAAAAGAAAAGTTGCGATATGAGCTATTGAGCAGGCGTGGGAATGTAGCCAGATATTCCCAGATATAAACTGGCGGAAAAGAACCGTCAGATACGTCTGTGGCCGAGGAAATGTCCGGTGGTGGCAATAGCGCCCAGCAAGCGTCGTGTTCACGGGGTGTGGATATCCCTGAAATTAGGCAAGGGACGCCATCACCAACAACGGACTCAGATTTCCCGATAAAGAAAAGTGCAAAGCGATGCTTTGTGGGGGACATTTGACAAGAACACATGGCATACAACTTAAGAAACTGGCTGCCATGAAGCAGGTTGCCCAAGGATATGTCACCAGCATAAGAGTGGATTTCCCACACTGACAACAGTGAAGTGCTGTTGTGTAGGAAAGAAGCATTCTAAAGGATGTGGATGCAGGAGCGAAAATGTCCAAAGAACTGCCAGGATCAACCACGCTTTGGTTCTTCTTGAGGCAGATGAAACAGAAGACCCAAAGACATAAGCAGAGATCATGGTACAGCTCGGCCAACATCACTGCAGAGACATACACAGCTGGGAAGGCGGCCAGTGCAGTTTCCATGCAACAAAGTCATGTACAAGTGGGAAATGTGATCCAGATAGTCCCACACGTTCAGGCAAGTCTTACACATCAAAGTCTGTTCTTTCCTGCCCAATGCACCAGCTGCTGTACCAAGTCGAAACAGCAAAACATGCAAAGAGTGCATCAAGCGCGATACATCCTGATGTTTGAATCTGACCATTCTGTGTGTGTTCGATTTAGAGCCAAGGACCTCAACATTGAGCGACTACACTATGTTGTGAGCACCAACTTGGCTCTGATTCAGTCGAACATGGCGTGGCTGTCTGAAGTGCATGGACCATCCTACCACTGGATCCCAGATATGTACACTAGAGTGGGACTTCCAGTGGGTGATGACATTGTTGACGCATGCAAAAGAGCTGTATGTGATGCATGGAAAACCGTCTATACAAGATGAAACAAAGCAACTTCGCATTCGTCGAAAACAGGCACGAGTGGAAGAAAACGAAGAGCGAAAACGGTGGGTGCGGCGGCAGCTGGTGCAGCACACGTACGGTGAGGAATACGGAGATCAGGCAGACGATGATGACGCGGAAGCAGCAGGCACTATGGTGAAGGAAAACGAGGGAACCTCGGCAGAAGTTGTGGTTATGGGAACTGTGGCAGGTGCAACGCAATGCTGCAAATGTGGGTCATCGAAGCACAAACGGGCGTCACTCAAAGAGTGTCCTATGAAAACAAACCGTCTGAACATCAATGAACGCCTATAATGTAAAAGCACACAACACAGCTTGCTATACATGTGTGCAGACTGCCAAACACCCTAATAGTGTGTATGTCTGGAACATTTGTATATTATATTTCTGTAGTAATTAATACTAAATACGAATCAAATTGTTGTGAAACAGAACTGTGAAAACATGCATCGCTAGCCTAATATGTGTAGATGTATCTATCTACCAGTGCATTTTTGCCAACTATTTGTATTCAATTGATATAGTTTGTAGAAATAACAGAACAAGTAAATATCAAGTCAAGGCTTATTCAAACAAATAGGCCACCACTCATTTATTTGCAGAAGTTGCAGTGCGTAGAAGGGTTCGCCCACCGAGTCTTTGGCATCTCTTCAAGTGTGACAGCAAACACCTGTGACAGCATACACCTGTAATGTCAAAAAGTAACTTTCATTTGTAGAACAGGCACACATGACTGATTACATTAATAGTATTTACAACATTTTATGGGGATTATTGCTAGTAGTAGTAAATATTAATCGTTTTCATATTACCACCTAACAATCACAATGTTACAATGTAAAGATATTTTAGTATTGTACTGTATCAATGTTTCATAGGCATGGTATAACATTATAAATTATATTATTTATATGTTATGGTACTGCTGTTACAATTTTGCTATTCTAAAATGTAAAGGTTTCTTGTGAATTTGCATGTATTGACTTACATCGTCCCGGCTGTCGAAGTGGGCATCGCACTCCCCCCCGCCAGCCTCGCGAAATCGTCTTCGGACGATGTACATGTATGTGGGTGGGGTCTTTGCCCCTTCCCTTAGCTTGTTTCCATGCTGCAATAACAGAGACGTTATCGATCTGGGTGCGTAAATTTAATCATTTCAGATTACGTCGGGCATATAATGTGTAAAATATTGCATATACGTCGCCAGAATGGCGTGTATGTCTGAGCCGATGTAGCCGTGCGTTACTCTCACACAGAGATTAATATCGACAAAAACGTATGAGTTATGTCTTATGACTTATCCTGGGCGCTACTTTGGCATCAAACGTGATAAAAACGCAATCATTTTAGAACATCACTACAATCCAGGGTCTAGAATAACATATATTTAGTTGAATTGAGACAAAAGTAATGCGCAAATGTAATTTATTCCACATTTTGACATGATCCCTTATGCCGCTTACATTTTTCCGATCGTTAAAAAACGTTCCGATTGACGTTTCTGCGCATGCGAAATAAATGTGAAATTATCAATGTCCAGCGAAACAACAAAGTATTTTCGGTATAAATGCCACGAGCTGTTCGTTAGCTTTCCTGTGATGATTACTGTGAAGAGTTTCTTAAAATGTCGTTCAATGCAATAAAATATTACGGTTTTTTTATAAATCACTCTCATGGCGCACTACTGTCACGTGATCTACGCTTGCTATCAAAATAATTAAATATGCTTCAAAACTTGTTTGTTTCGTGTTAATTTGCTACAAATAACTTTGTTGTGAGGTTATTCATATCCTAACGAAAACACCCGTAGTATTTATCCCATATTAGTGGAGCAGATAAGTGTAATTTTTGGCAGAATCGATCAAATGGTGATACAAGCATGACATTTGGTAGGAACTTTCCTTTAGGATCACTCTGCAAGAAAAAAGTGCTAGCCACGTGGATTTTCAAGATGGCGGCCATTTTTCAAGATGGCCGCCAGTGTATAAAAAAAACTGTTAACCATAGAAATCGCCAGAGATGTCGGATTTATTTCATCTTGGTGTCGATTTATAGCCTTTTGACCTTGCTAGAGCTGATTCATGAGTGTATTGATCGATTTATTGAACCAATAACTAAATTTTAGGACTTGTGTAACAATAAAGAAGTCAAATGACAACTATTGTGCAGGCTTCGAATACAAGTAAATTGGTTCTCGTTATAGACGGGGAAGGTTAGAATTGCCCCTCCAAAGGACTGCTAATGCCGAGGTGGACAAAAGGATGAGCTCTCTTTGCCTACTAAATGTCCCAAATGGCAAGCGAAACAAAGCTTCTGGCAGTCTAGCTCCAACCCTAGCCTTCCCGTGGCGGGTTGTTTCCTCAAATAGTGGCGAGTTTCTGGCGCCTGAAAACCAGACAGCTCTGGGCAGATGAAGCTCATTAGCCAGGTAAAGGCAATTCATCTAGGAGATGGAAAAGTCCGAAATAAAACCACTTGTGACCGAAATACAGCCACAAGGATCTAAAGGAATCAGACATTACAGTGTAACCAGCGATGATGGTGGACACCAGCCAATATCGAGTAAACCCAGAAAGAGAGAGTGTATGTCATGCAATGCCAGGGCACACTGGTGGCATACACTGCTGTGCAACTCAGCATGGGGTTCAATGTCAGTTAAACCCTGGGTTGTCTTGAACATGGAGCTGACCATTCTCACGTTGATTCGATCATTTAGAGAAGGAAACTTCACGCTCTACCGTGAATCACTGTCTGAATTGATACATTACTTCTTCGCCAACAACAACATCAATTACGCGCGTTGGCTTCCCATTCACCTCAGAGACATGATGTGCCTAGAGAAGCAACACCCAGATGTCGCCAGAGAGTTTCATCAAGGAAACTTTGTCGTTCACAAATCTGACAAGAATTTTTCAGCAATGGCCATTGACCAGGCCCACGAACAGAACAATGCAGTCATCAAAGGTGATGGAGGAGCCATAGGTGTGACGGAAGACCCATCAGCTCTCAGAAGATGGATGGTGGCTGGAACAGAAATCAGTCGTTTAGTTGCCAACTATGAAACAGTATAAGGATCCAAAGATGCAAAGAAAAGCAATCGTCACCATGAACAAACGGAGACAGTTCAGAGGGCATTCTTTGAGAAAGTCAAACAGCTCACAATGGTAATGGAGGAAATGGGTAATCCATTTGAAGAGGAGTCAGGAGATCTTCTTATGCTCGATACCAAGGACATCCTGGAACCTTCTGCTCAGCTAATTGCAACGCATCAGGAGTAGGGAAAGATAATTTCAATTCCTTCATGGTTAATCTACAATGTGAGAATGACTGCTCCTTCTACCAGCCTATCAAAAAGAACAGGATAACCTTCTTCACCAATGAGCCAAATTCTGCAAGCAAATCCGAGACAAAGTTACTGAAGGAAGATTGCAATTTGTTTTCCCGCCTCTTCATCTCCTGCCAAAACAGACAATGTGATCTGCAAGAGTTTTTCAAACACGAGAATCAGACTTTTCGGGCCTCACTCAGTAACAAGGGGAAACTACACACATGTACGAAATCGGATTTAGTGGATGTACTACAAGCCAAAGTGACGCTTCCAGAGACAAAGCCAGAGTCTGACGTACTCATTGTAGATGGAGCTGCGCTGGTAAATGCCGTAGTACCACGAACACCGAAGGCATTTGAAGAGTATAGGATATTCTTCCTAAAGTCGAGTACTACAGCACGAAACACAAGAGAACCGACATCATCTTTGATGTGCATCATCAGTCTAGCCTGAAGGCAGAGGCAAGATGTAAACGAGGAAAGGCCATCAGAAGGAGAGTAACAGCGACAAGTAAAACTCCCTCGAATTGGCAGAGCTTCCTTAGAGATAGCACCAACAAAACAGAGCTATTCCATTTCCTTGCCGACAAAGTGGCTGAACTGACAACCGGCAATCCAGTTATCATGACTAAAGGAGAAAATGCCATCACCACCACCAGTGACACCAGCGTTAACCTGGAGGAAGTGGCCCCATGTACCCACGAGGAAGCAGACACGCGAATATTCGTACATGCTCGTCATGCAGCCACCGAGGGATACAAGTCTTTGATGATTGAAGCTAATGACACGGACATTGTAGTTATTGACATATCCCTTGTGCTTTCTCTTGCCGCAACAGGTCTTGAGAAAATGTGGGTTGCATTTGGCAAAGGGGAGCACAGTAGATGTATCCCTATCCACGAACTTGTGTCTGCCATAGGACAAGAGAAAACGAGTGGGATGCTCTTCTTCCATGCCTTCATAGGTTGTGATGAATGAAGCATCAGTCATCTTCACGAAACTCAGTCAGTGCCCATCAAAGATTGAGGAATCTGATCTACAAATCCTGGAGAAATTTGTGGTCCTGATGTACGACAGATCAACTTCAGTTGCGTCAGTGAATGAGGCGAGGCTTGCTCTCTTTGCACGAAAGCAGAGGTCATATGATTTAATTCCACCAACACAAGGAGTACTCAAGGAACACGCCAAGCGAGCTGCATATGAAGCAGGACACATTTGGGGCCAGGCAATAGTCTGCCAGCCAGAGCCTCAGTGTCCGTCCGAGTGGGGTTGGTTCTAAGAAGATGAATCGTGGAAGCTCTTCTTGTCTGCCCTTGCTCCCATAGCTAAAAATTGCCAGTGTGGATGCAAGACACAATGTAGTGGAAGGTGCAATTGCTTCCGTTTGGAACTAAGTTGTACTCCACTATGCAATAGTTTTTGTCAGACCTAGCTAGTCAGAACAATAAACATTGCAGGGCAAAAGAACATTGCAGGTTCGTGTTATATTCACCCCGGGCGTATTATGAACGAAGTGCAGATTTTGTTGATGGCATGATACCCTTTCCTATCAAATTGCCTTTAGGAAATACCAGATTCTGAGAAAAAAAAATAACGGCAAATATGAAGTGATAATTCAGCATCAATAACTGGAAATGCTGAACAAAACAGAAAAAGAAAATTTGGGTGAATCTTTACTCGTATTTTAATACTTTTGCACCTAAAGCCATATATGGCAGGTAAGGGGTTAGTACAACATCATACATGTGGTTTGATATCATAATCGGTTTCGCCAGTGTTGAAAACATATAAATCGCCACCATGACCTACTGAATTGGACAGATCTATCCAAAGTTATCAGTAAATCTCACCTATTGGGTGACCAAACTCTGCCATGGACGGTCCCAAGCCCGGCTGAGAAAAGAGGAGGGTTGGGCAAAGGGCTAACAACCCTTTCCCGTAAAAACCAGATTGTTACGAAAACATCGACCAAAGGAACTCTACTGAACTTGGGAGAGGGAGGGCCTCCTGAGGAGAGTATGACGCCATGCAGTGAAAGCCGTAAGGAAGCTACATCGCCGATACCCTTCTTCTTGTCTTCCAAGAAAAAGAAAAATAGCACGGGAACGACGGGCCTACAACATCACAGTATTAGGGCTATGTGAAACGAGGTGGACACAGTCGGGGCAAGTCAGACTGAATACGGGAGAAATGATACTGTACTCGGGGCATGAAGAGGAAGACACACATCACACAGAAGGCGTGGCCTTCATGTTGTCACATGAGGCACAGAATGCTCTCATTAGCTGGGAAGCGGCGGGACCAAGGATCATCTATGCCTCGTTCAAAACAAAGAAAGAAAACATCAAGCTCAACATCATTCAGTGCTACGCACCAACAAACGACAAGGATGAGGAAACAAATGAGGACTTTTACAACAAACTGCAAATATTGTGTGACAAACTGAAGGAGAAGGACATGACAATACTCATGGGAGATTTGAACGCCAAAATCGGATCAGACAACAGCGGGAAGAAGTCATGGGCAGACAGGGACTTGGCAACATGAATGAAAATGGCGAGATGTTGGCTGACCTTTGTGCATTTAACAACATGATCATCGGAGGCAGCGTGTTCCCGCATCGGAGGATTCACAAGGCAACCTGGGTATCACCAGACCACAGAACAGAAAATCAAATAGACCATATCTGCATAGGACGGAAGTTCAGAAGATCAATGCAGGATGTGAGAGTGCAGAGAGGGGCATATGCAGCCTCAGACCACCATCTAGTGCTGGCCAGAATGAAGATGAAGCTACAGAAGAGAGAAGTCAAGAAGAGCACCAGAACGCAGTACAATGTGGACTTCCTAAAGGACAGGCTGACAACAGAGACCTTCCGACTTACAGTCAGAAACAAATATGAAACCCTACAAGATCGTCTTGACTAATGAAACATGGACATAGACGCACAATGGCAACAGATCAAGGAGATGTGGACCAGCACATGCAGCGAAGTTCTGGGACAGAAGAAATACCAACACAAAGACTGGATTTCTGCAGACACTCTCAACAAAGTGCAAGTGAGGAAGGAAAAGAAAGGTGCAATTAACAACAGCCGAACGAGAGCAGCAAAAGCATCAGCACAGGAAGAGTACACAGAGGCAAACAGAGCAGTTAAGAACAGCGTATAAACAGACAAGGCAAACTTCATTGAAGATCTAGCCAAGGAAGCAGAGGATGCATCAGCCCAAGGAAACATGAAACAACTGTATGAAATAACAAGAAAATTAGCAGGAAAGTACAAGCGTACAGACAGACATGTCAAAGATAAGAATGGCAATGTTCTTACCAGTGATGAAGACCAGTAGAAGAGATGGAGGGAACATTTTGAAGAACTGCTAAACCGGCCACCACCCCAGAACCCTCCAGACATCACACCAGCTGAAGAAGTACTCCATATAAACTGCGAAAGACCAAATAAGGCAGAGATTGCGAAAGCCATCCAACACATGAAGAGAGGGAAAGCTTCAGGCCCAGACAAAATTCCTGCCGAGGCAATCAAGGCTGACATAGAGACCTCCACAGAGATACTGCATGATCTATTGGGGAAGATATGGGAGCAAGAAGAAATACCAACTGAATGGAAAGGAGGGTACCTCGTGAAGCTCCCAAAGAAAGGAGATATGCAAGATTGTAATAACTACAGAGGGATTATGCTCCTATCAGTACCCGGAAAGATCCTCAACAGAGTCATCTTGGACAGACTGAAGACCGGGGTGGATACCAAGCTCAGAGACCACCAAGCTGGCTTCCGCAAAGACAGATCATGCACCGACCAAATAGCAACGCTGCGAATCATTGTAGAACAATCCATGGAATGGGAGTCATCCCTGTACATAAACTTTGTAGACTATGAGAAGGCATTTTATAGCCTCGACAGAGATACACTGTGGAAGCTTCTACAGCACTACGGGATACCGAATAAACTTATATCTCTGATAAGAAATAGCTACGAGGATATGGCATGCAGGGTCATTCGTGCAGGACAACTTACAGACTCCTTCATGGTGAATAAAGGAGTGAGGCAAGGATGTCTTCTGTCACCATTCTTATTCCTGCTCGCCATAGACTGGATCATGAAACAGACTACAAAATATAGAAGAAATGGGATCCAATGGACACCTTGGAGCCAGTTGGAGGACCTGGACTTTGCGGATGACCTCGCTCTCCTCTCACACAGCCATCAACAAATGCAGGAAAAAACAGAGCTGCTAAAAACAGTGTCAACAAAGCCAGGCCTCAACATCAACAGAAGCAAGACAAGGATTAAGAAAGCCAACACAAAGAACAACAACCCCATTATAATGAACGGAGAGCCACTGGAAGAGACAGACTCATTCACATACCTGGGCAGTACAATCAACAAACATGGAGGCACAGCAGAAGACGTCAAAGCAAGGATACAGAAAGCAAGAGTTGCATTCATCATGTTGAGAAAAATTTGGAGAGCAAAACAAATCAAAACTAACACCAAACTGAGAATATTCAATTCAAATGTCAAGGCCGTTTTACTCTATGGATCGGAGACATGGCGAAGTACACAGAAGACACTAAAAAGAATACAGACCTTCACCAACAAATGCCTGCGTAAAATCCTACCCCTGTAGAGGACAGACAAGATATCCAACACTACACTCTGGAAAATGACCAAGCAACTACCCATAGAAAATGAAGTAAAGAAGAGAAAATGGAGGTGGATAGGACATACACTCAGGAAACCACCAAACACCATCACCCGTCAAGCCATCACATGGAACCCCCCAGGGAAGAGACGAAGAGGTAGGCCACGAAACACCTGGCAAAGAGACACGGAAAAAGAAACTAAGGAGATGGGATACACCAGGAGAAAAATGGAGAAGATGGCCACGGACAGAAAACGGTGGCGTTCCTTAGTCGATGGCCTATGCTCCCAGCGAGCAAACAGGCAAACGTAAGTAAGTAAGTATTGGGTGATCACCTGTCGGCCATCTTGGAAAATGGCCGCCATCTTGGAATTTCAAATGGCTAGCACTTTGTTCTGATAAAGTTACATAACATAAATTGGCTGGAAAATTGGCAGATGTAGAGGTTTGAAATTGGTGGTGTATAAAATTTGAAAAACAAGCGGAAATATTGATTGATAAGTATTACTCGTGTTAAGGTTATTCATAAAGTGGTACTGGACATATATGGAGTAGTAGTTTTGGTTAAAGTTTGTTAGTAACAGTATTTTTGAACAGATTAGTATAGTGGGTGATAAAAGGGTAATCTAGGCTTCGACAAATTGTAAACAAGATTGAGCAAATCTCTTTATTTGATATAGTATATAAGAGATAAAGCAATAAGAGTAACAACTACATATGTAAGATAAAACTGTGAATAGGTATCATTGTTATTAAAAATAAACAAGCGTTTTAGTAGGAAACCCTTGTTTGTTTATAGGTAGTGTCCAACGTTTCCGCTAGGGAACGGTACCAGTACAGACTAAACTTATTGTTCATGGTAGAAGTAGTAGTTGTTTATAACATAAAGTTTGCTGCAGTTGCTGTACACAATAAACAAACAGTCTTTCTAAAGACTAAGTTGGTTTAAACTAAGAGTTGATTTTGACAAAACGAATTGGCCCTGCAAGCGGCAAGTGAACAAGGGCACTTGGTGTAACCACTGCCACAGCTTGGTGGATTTTGCCGTATCGGGGTGGGAAAAACTTGGTCTGAGACAACGGAGGAAGGGTTTACGTTCCAATGTTTAGGGTGTTGGAAAGTGGACTGTCTGACAGCAGAATTAGCTAGGCTAACGGATATTGTGAAGGGGATTTCGAAGGGAGGGGGGGATTTGGCCAAGGGGGCTAATTAGGAATGAAAGGGGGAAATACATAGAGAAGGGGGAACAACCCGGATAGAAAGAGATACAGAGATGGTAAGACATGGAAGGAGAGAGTTGAAAACGGAATCAAAAACCCAAAGGAAACTTTCCCGGGAAAGAGGGGAAGGGAACAACATTTAGAAAATTGCAAAGGGGATGGGAAAACGGGGGGCTATTTTGAAACAGTGTGTGAAGGGGATTGAGAAGAAAGGGATTTTGGGGATATTTTTTGAAAAAGACAGAAGGACCCCTTAAGCAAAGGGGCGGTTTTTTTCTTTCCCGGGGCTTGACATGTAATGAACAGGTTGAACTTTTTAAACTATTTGCAGGGGGATACAAGAGAAGGGGAAAACTAGGGATAGAAAAGATACAAAAGGGGCATCAGCAAAGAACAGCCTGGAAAGCCCAACGGAATTTGGTTATAAATGTGTTTGTTTAAATGCAAGGAGCGTAGTAAACAAAAGAAATGAACTAAACATTATGGTAGAAGATATTGACCCTCACATAATAGGTATAACTGAATCTTGGGCCACACCCGATATATCAGATGCCGAATTAGGAATGACAGGGTATGTAATGTTTAGGAAAGATAGATTAGGAAGAAGGGGAGGCGGAGTTATTTTATATATTAAAGAATCCATCCAAGCTTATGAAATAAAATTAGAAAAAGAAGCAGAATGTGAAGAAGCTGTCTGGTGTAACATAGTTACAGGAAACTCAACATTAACTGTTGGGTTAGTGTATCGGAGTCCAAACATAAGCATGGAAGATAATGAAAAAATACATAACGCTATCAAAGAAGTGAGTAAACGGGACTGTATTATTATGGGGGGTTTTAACCATGGGCATATACAGTGGACATCTCTACAGAGTACCGGGAGAAGGATCAAGAGTTTTTTAATTTAGTACAAGATAGTTTCCTTTCTCAACATGTGTTAGAAGCAACCAGGGGCGAGAACGTGTTAGACATAGTATTGAGCTCACGAAGGAATTTGTTGATAATGTCAAATATGTGAGCCACTGGGGTTAGTGATCACAACCAGATACATTTTATCATCAAAGTAAAGGGAGAAGGAATAGAAAAATAAGGTACAGGAACAAATTTCACAAAGGAAGATATAAGGACATGAGGGAATATTTAGCAAAGATAGACTGGAATAACACACTGAAGAATAAGACAGCAACAGAATGCTGGAATATGTTAAAGAGTGAATTGACTCGTCGTTGACAAATTTGTCCCTTGAAAAACAAAAAAGAAACACTTATCGAAGGAAGCCATTAGAAAAATCAAGTACAAGCAAATGATGTGGAAGACATATAGACATACCGGAAGTGAAGAAGACTATAGCATTTATAAAGAAGCACTTAATCAAGCTACAGCTGAAATTAGAAATTAAAGAGAAGCTACGAACAAAAAATAGCTTTTAATATAAAACATGACAGCAAGAGTTTTATGCGTATGTTCGAATAAACAGAAAGTTCAGGATAAGGTCCGGTCCTCTAGAAGGTAGTATAAACATATAACAGAGGATTCTAATGGCAGAAACCTAAATGAGTACTTTAGTTCGGTGTTTACCAGGGAAGATATTAGTATATTACCAGTACTTGAGACTAAGTTCGAAGGGAGAGAGTTTGACTATTTAGGACAACTAATTGTAACCCCAACAATGGTAGCTATGAAAATAAGAGATATGAAGGATAATAAATCACCTGGAGTGGATGGGATTCCTCCCAAATTACTATTGGAAATTGTAGAACAAATCAGCATACCGCTTGCAACAGTGTTCAATTTGTCATTAGAGGAGGGAATAGTTCCGTTAGAATGGAAAGAAGCAAACATTATACCATTATTTAAAAAGGTTCGAGAAGAAACAAGTCAGAGAACTATAGACCAGTGAGTTTAACATCGGTGATTTGCAAACTATTAGAAAGGCTAATTAAAGATCACCTGGTTGATTTTCTTGTTAAAAATAAATTGATAAACCCATCTCAACATGGGTTTTTAAAAGCGAGGTCAATCTTAACAAATATGTTATGTTTTTTGGGAAATGTCACAAAGTGGCTAATGAGGATCACCATAGATATAATCTACTTAGATTTTAAAAAAGCCTTTGACAAAGTGCCACACCAAAGACTACTACTTAAACTAAAGGCCCATGGCATAGGGAAAAGGAATGATCAACTGGATAGAAAAATGGCTTATTGGTAGAAGACAAAGAGTAGTTGATGGGAGGTTTAACTGGAAAGCGGTTTTGAGTGGGTACCGCAGGGATCAGTACTGGGACCTTATTTTATTCTTAATATAATCAATGATTTGGATGATGACATAACAAGCAAGGTGTTGAAATTTGCGGACGACACAAAAGTGTTCAGGAAAATTAAAAGTGATGCAGATAGACAGCAGTTACAAGATGATCTTAATAAGTTGATAGAATGGTCTGAGAAGTGGCAAATGCTGTTTAATTTTGGAAAGTGTAAGTGCCTTCACACAGGACATGGGAATGAAGATGCACAATATACAATGGGTGATACTGTACTAAATACTACCTTAAAGGAAAAGGACTTAGGGTTAACTATTAGTGCTGACATGAAGGTATCAGAGCAGTGTGGAATTGCAGCAGCGAAGGGAAACCAAATTCTTGGATTAATTAGGCGAAATATAGTGTACAAAGAAAAAAAAACTAATAATACCGCTGTATAAAACAATAGTTAGGCCTCACTTAGAATATTGTATACAAGCATGGAGGCCATATCGCAAGAAGGATATTGATATGCTAGAAAGAGTACAAAGGAGAGCAACCAAAATGATAACAAAACTCAGGAATATTAGTTATGAAATGCGTCTAAAAGAATGTGGCTTAACAACACTAGAAACTAGAAGATTGAGAGGAGATCAGATTGAGGTGTTTAAAATATTGAAGGGATATGAAAATATTGACAGAAATATTTGTTTCACAGTCAAGGAAGAGAGAAGGACTAGAGGACATGGAGTTACATTAGCAAAGAAGCAGTGTAGACTAGATATTATTTTCATTTTCATAAAGAACAGTAAACGAATGGAACAGATTATCAGCTGATTGTGTAGGTGCTAGTAGTGTTAATATATTTAAAAATAAAATCGACATATACCTAAGAAGGGCGGGGTATACTTAGATAGATAGGTTGGACTCTCGATAAGCCAAATGGCTTCCTAGTCCACCTGCCATCTAGAGTTGAATCTCTAGGTGGCAATCTTGTTAAATCTTGTTAAATAAATATTCCTGCCAAGTTTCATGCTTGTATCATCATTTGGGCGATTGACCTTGTTATCCTGCTCCACAATAAATGCTTTGTCTTTTCGTTCGCTGCACACTGATGATTTTACATATATCGCGCATGCGCAGAAATGTCAATCGGAACGTTTATAACGCCGGGAAAATGTCAGCGCTACATCGCTCTTGAACGAAACGTACGCGTTTCGTATTAACATTGTATTAGCGCATTAATATACTTCATTGACACACATTCTGTGACATCATTTATAACATTACTATATATTGCAATAGTAGACATAGTTTGAGCGACCACAAATACTTCTAAGTTGTTAGAAAATACGTAAATTACCTTTCCGCGCCAAACACACTCTTTACTCTTGCGTCCATGGCGGAAGTTGATTTAATTTTGCGCCATGCATCTAGGTCACATGTGAACTCCAATCCCATGCGATGCCACGTGACCGGTGAAAGGAGAGTTCGAAAGGGGATTTCCATAACATCAACGATTTCCATAACTTCAACGATTTATTTATGCAAATACGACGCCATTGCCTCCGTTTTTTGGTGGTGCGCATGTTTATATCGATATCTGTCAACGCTACATGACAACCAAAATTTAAAAAAATCAACCGACACGACTAGCCAATCCAGCCACCTTAAGACAAGCGCAATGTGCAGTTTTCACCAAATATTTCCAAACAATATTAAAATCGATCAGCAACGTATGGATATTATTAAACAGAACCACTTAGGTTATGTCACCAATGTCATGCCAACAAAATGTAAATAATTTACCTTTTTAGAGAAGTACTTACAATAACATATTCGGACGGAACGTCCGACGTACCCGTAACGGCGAGATCGAATTTTAGTACACACAGTGGTCCATATAACTGAACAAACTAGTTAAAAATGTATTTCTTATGAGATCATGCAGAAATGCACTTGGGTGGGAAACTGGGTTATTATACATATTATATTTAAAATGAGACAATACATGACAGGAATTAGCCACTGGCACTGATTCACAACATCAACAATACACATATATATTGTTTTGGTTTGTTGCCTTTACTTAGGCATAGACATAGCTGACTTACCAAGTAAAACTCCAAAGAATGTGACAATAGTTGATTTGTAGAATCTCCTCCGCATAAACCGTTTGTCAGTGAGAACGTTGTCACGTAGTCGTAACGTAGTTACGGAATATGCGCTTGGTTACCTAATTACGTAATTGTGTAATGTTGCAACACTGCTAACAAGTAACACTTGAAACGTATGGTATTCCTGAATTGATTAGATAAATATTGCATCCTTTACAATGGAACGGGTCTTCGTCCCGTTTATTTTCGTGTGGCTACCCTAAAAACTAGTCTCTGCTAAAAAGCACTTGGGCCATTGGCATTGATAGAAGTTGCATATAGGTCATACAACAGTTAACTGGAAATATATTATATAATGTATATATAATTTTATTAAACCTACTATCTCCACTCATTCCCATAAGAATCGTTTGCTCATCGCGTTTTAACTAATTGTTGGAAAAGGCGAACCTATCCAGTATAGAATATTATATCCTAGTCCTAGATAGTTGGTGGATATGTGGATATGTGTCGTTTTGTAGTAATTAACAGCCAAATTAAGAACTATTTCGATTATCGTTTCGATACTGTATGGAAACGAGCAACACTTTCTTGAATTTGGAAGCAAACCTAGGCGTGGGAATGTGAGTATAATCGCTCGCGTGTTTAACGAAACTGGCCTCTGACCCTCAATCCTCGTGCTTCGATCTTGTAGACACCAAAGACGGGCCGTTTGTATTTACTTTTCTTTGTTCGCAAGTTGTCGTTATTATTTTATCGCATTTACTCCTGCGGTGGGAAGTCCCCGGATATATACGACATACTCGGTGAAAAATGGCAAAATTATGGAGACAATCATCAACTCCCTGCCAGACGGTTCATTTGGGAAAACCAGCATGGATTTGCCTAGCCTAGTCTGGGCCTTGGTGAACGACACCAAAGTCAAGCAACAACTAGATTAAGAAACGAATCTGCGTTAGCCAAACTTCTCTTGAACAGGTTAGTAATTTAAAATTATTAATATTCAGCCCACGCATATTTATTAATATAAACGTAATATTATGCTTGGAATAAAAGTAGAGCTAATAGTGTAAATGCATTAATAGCCATTATAAATTATCTGCAACTAGTACAATTACTGAAATTTATTAGATTTATGATAATACATAATTTCAATCATTATAATTACAACATTAAACAAAATGTAGTAATAATTTAATATATTAAACGAAAATAATGTTATTACAATACTGTTATAAATCAATACTTTATTTATTTATTAATAACAGTAATTTAATAATAACAGTACCATGACATTAGACTAGTTACATTTGAGAGGCGGTCGTTCATAGCTTTCAACTTTTGCAAGTACATTAACACTTAAATGTGTCATATTTTCGCCATCAGGGTATGCGCAAAACTCTTTACCTGAGGTAAATGAATGTTGTGTTACACATCACTGTCAACACACCTTTCATAACAAATATACATAGTTATTTACATACTCTGTACATTCAACAAACACTATAGATATATGTCATTTGGGAATCCAGACAGCTTGAGCCCCTGGGGGTGTTTCCCAAACCTTATGAATTCTGCAGACCTTGCATAACAGGTCGATGTTCTCCTATAGCAGCATCTACAGGAACAGAGTGTTTACCGAGATTGTTGTTCCAGGGGGAGAGGGGGTTGCTTGTGGATATTAGAGGGAAAACATTGTTTTTAATTTACTAGGTGTTTATTGTCATTGCATGAAATTAATGTTATTAATTGTATTACAATGATGCCTGATCCTAGTTAGAATTATATAATTATTTGATTTCTGCCATGTAAAGTTCATTCATTTTTTTTTCAGTATACAAATTCTTGTCAGGGTCTGCCATGTAATAACTACTACATAGTGTACACATATTCATGTTTGACATTTTATGTATTTCTTTGTATAAACATTATTATTTACACATTGCTACCTTGTAGATGTGCATTTGTTTCTTCTCTATTTCCCACGGAAACTTCAGAATGCACAGTTTTGAAGTTTTTGTTTTAATTGACCTAGATGGCCATGCATGCCCCCAGGCTAACATATGCATTCGGTGCTTGCTCAGCCAATCCTACCACCTCTCCCAACATGTTATTCAGGGAAAACACGACGTTTTTAGTGCTGACTACTTTTTAAAGGTGTATTAAATTGTATGTTTTGACACACTGTGGGTATAATATGCATTGTACCAGTGCAAAGGTCATCCTAGTTTTTCATGTCCAAGATATTAATATGAAAATGTGAACGAAATCAAATGTGGATTTAAATTGGCAAATTAAAATATTTTGATAATTTATACATTGTTGATGGTTAACATTTTTAAATTACCTGGATTGATCAGATGTGGACCTCCGCAGACTACGTATCTGCCTGACACAGTCACAGCTGACTGCCTTAATCTTAGCCTCTCCTCTGCCTTGTCTCACTCTAGCATTGTAGTACAGCATGTAGCAATATTATTATTCGAATTACATATTATATATTCATGTGTTGCTGTAATGACAATGTTGGTAAATACATAAGAACAGCTGGCACATGTGAGTTGAAATGTATCAGGTGTTACATAGACTACAACCAGGCATTACTGATCACAATGGAAACAAGTGCAAGAATGTTACACTAACTGTATTAACATTTTATGTTCATCATGTTTACATTTTGTATATTAAAAAAATGCATCACCATATCTGTATCTGTATCTGTATCTTAACTGGCAAAATGTCCTAGGGACACATCACGCCAGTGCGCATGGTGGGTCATCTGACTTAATTGTTAAAATGTTGGATTAAACTATTCTGAAATGATTTTAGTGATTTACTTGAGACAGTGTTTGAGGGGAGAGAATTCCATTCCTTAATTGTTGTTGGGAAGAAGCTGCTTCCAAATATGTTTGCAGAGTATCTAATTTGCAAGAACTGACTGTCATGTTTACGTGAGGTTCTAGTGTTTTGTTAGATATAGTGATCTAGCGGGATATCTATAAGGTTATGTTCCATTTTGTATATTATGCTAAGTCTTTTAATTGTTCTTCTTGTTTGGAGGGTGTCCCACTGGAGGTCTTTAAAAAGTTGGGTTACTGTTCCTGGTTCTCTAGAATAGTTATGTGTACAAAATCTGGCAGCTTGTCTTTGGATTCTTTCTAAGGTTTTAATATGTTTTAGGCAGTGTGGATCCCATGATGCTGATGCATATTCAAGTATTGGTCGGACAAGGGTTGTGTAGGCTATTGACTTAATGTGGGTTGGGCATTTGTATAGATTTCTCCTAATGACTCCTAGAGTCTGTTGTGCTTTCCTAGCGACAGAGTTGCATTGTGCTGTCTATTTTAATGTATTTGATATTTGTACACCAAGATAACAATGTGATTGAACAGATTTAAGTTGTTGGCCACAGAAGGTGTAAATATTTGGTGTCGGTTTTCTTGAGGCTAATGTCATTGTGAAGCATTTGGTGGGATTGAATTTCATAAGCCAGGTGTTTTGCCATTCCTCAAGTTTGATTAGATCATTTTGGAGGAGAGAAATGTCATTGTCTGATTTAATTGGTTAATGTAGTAGGCAGTCATCTGCAAAAAGGCGAACGTTTGAAGTGAGATTGTTGGGTAGATCATTTATGTAAAGTAAGAAAAGTAAGGGCCCCAGTACGGTTCCCTGTGGTACCCCTGAGGTGACTTTAATTGGTTTGGATGCTGATCCATTTATTACAATGGTGATGCCATAGTATTTTAGTTTGTGGATTAGTCTTTTATGTGGAACTTTGTCGAATGCTTTAGTGAAGTCTAGAATGTTGTTCAAGGTGTTTCATGATGTGGCTATGAATTATGTGTTCAAGAAGTTTAGAAATCACAGGTGTTAAGGATATTGGTCTGTAGTTTGAAGTTTCTGCCCTGTTTCCTTTCTTGAAAATTGCTGTTATGTTTGCTTCGTTCCAGGCTTTGGGGACTTGACCAGAGTCAACTGATGATTGGAAGATATCATGTATTATTGGTGTTAGGTGGTAGGCATATCTGTTTAGAAACCATGGTGGAATGCCATCTGGTCCTTGCGATTTAGAGGTGTTAATTTTTGATAGTTGGTCATGTACTCCTTTAAGTGAAATTGTTAATTCGGGTATTTTTCCATGTGGGCTGTCATTCAGATTTGGCAGCTTGGAATTTCCTTCATATGTAAAGACACTTTTGAACTGATTGCCTAAGGCTTCTGCTTTTTGCTTGTCATCACTAATTATGTTTCCCGCAATGTTGAGGTGCCCAATACCCTGGTTATCTTGTCTAAGTTTGGAAATGAAACTCCAGAATGCTTTCGGTTTGTCTGTTATTGCAGTTGTTAGGAATTGATTTATATAAGACAGTCTAGCAGAACGAAGGTGTTTGTGCATGTCTTTCCTGATGTTACAAAACTCTTGCCAGTCTTCTGGATTTCTAGATATGTTTGCTTTCTTATATAATCGTTTCTTTCTTTTGCACATTTTTTTCAAGTCTTTATTGAACCAGGGAAGGTTGTATCTGGAAGTTGTACATAGTGTTTCATAATGTTGATGATTTTTTTTGAAACAAGGTTCCATTTGTCATTGACTGTCATGTTTTGGTTTAAAGAGAAGTATTCATGTGTGAAGTCATCGAGAGATTTCTGGATGTTAAGGTGGTCAGCTTTATTTCTGATGAATTTTTGTCGTTTGGGACGATGTTTGCGTTTGGGTGAGATATTTACATCAATGATAATTGTGTTGTGGTCTGCTATGCCGTCTACTACATTTAGTTTCTTTATTAACCCAGGTCTATTTGTGAAGACAAGATCTAGGATATTGTTGGCATTTCCTTGTTTACGTGTGGGTTCATTGACATGTTGGATTAGTCCATGTTCCTCTACGAGGGAGAGTAGTTTGTTAGCAGCAACTGTACTATATCCACTGTTAGGTGTGACATGGTGATTTTCCCAGTTTATGTTAGGAAGATTGAAATCGCCGGTAATTATGACATTATGTGTGTTTATTTTGTTTCCTTATTTAGATAGAGATAGATCTAGTTCTTCAATTTGAGTTCATTGAGAGTCATGTGGGGCACGATAGAAGGTGCATATGATTATGGGTTTCATTCCTTTTATTTCAGTTTCTGTCCAAATGCTCTCACTGTTAGTGTTTAAGTTTGTTAGATGAGTTGTGATGAGATCAGCTTTGGATATTTGGAATACCCCCCTTTCCAGTGGTGCTTGTTTCCCTGTCTTTTCTAAAAACATTAAAGTGTTCTGGGAAAATTTCTCCGTTTTTAACTGAGGGGTCTAACCATGACTCTGTTGCACTGATTATGTCTGGGTTATGTAGGTTGTTTAGTACTTCGATGTCTGCTGCTTTATTCTTAATGCTTTGGCAGTTTTACATACAAAAGTAAATTATGTTGCATAAAATGTAATGGAAATCAACAACATTCACTTATAATACTAAAATGTGAGTCACAAAACACTGTTTTAATATAATTAATAATTGTGAAAATCAATATAGTTTGACGTTCTGTTGCACGATATAACAGATTCTCCCCTAAAGGTAAAACGCTTTTGCCCGATCAACAAGAGCCTAATGCCATAAGTCCCCATGCCAATGTTATTTATCATATATCTCTCCAGATATGTACTTTTTCCCAACGACATAACTTATTAACAAGATTCTATGTAATCCAATGCAATACCGCTACATACAGGCTGTGTCTGGCTGAGTGACCCCAGGTACATCAACATCATTTGCAAAATTCGAAACTTAACCGTTAATACTACGGATTATTGCTTTAGGCAATATTTACCGTTGACATCCACATGCATACCCGTCGATTGGGTATAACGGCATGTATTGCATATAGCAATAATCCGTAGTGTTAATGTTTACGTTTCGAAATCCAAGAGATTCCAGCCTCACCAGATGCACAGCCATAGGTCTACACCATTTGGACATCCACCTACAACCCTCAGTATACAATAACTAACCTTCACATAAACGTATCTGGAATCCAACTGGATCCATCCATTAAGGCTTCACCAGAAATTGCCAACTGCAATACTTATAATCTAGGAGATGTTGTCTGGGATGCCGAGTTTCAAATAAAATTCAAGAGAGGTAGGAATTTTTGAGGTTTTACTCATCTTCATTAGGTGGCCATGAAGGGATGTTAAAGACGAATGATACCCAATTGTGTAGCTGTGTTTATTATTTTGGTGATTTATTAAAACAACTTGACACAGCATCTGTATCTGTATCTGTATCTTAACTGGCAAAATGTCTTAGGGACACATCACGCCAGTGCGCATGGTGGGTCATCTGACTTAATTGTTAAAATGTTGGATTAAACTATTCTGAAATGATTTTAGTGATTTACTTGAGACAGTGTTTGGGGGGAGAGAATTCCATTCCTTAATTGTTGTTGGGAATAAGCTGCTTCCAAATATGTTTGCAGAGTATCTAATTTGCAAGAACTGACTGTCATGTTTACGTGAGGATCTAGTGTTGTGTTGGATATAGTGATCTAGCGGGATATCTATAAGGTAATGTTCCATTTTGTATATTATGCTAAGTCTTTTAATTTTTCTTCTTGTTTGGAGGGTGTCCCACTGGAGGTCTTTAAAAAGTTGGGTTACTGTTCCTGGTTCTCTAGAATAGTTTTGTGTACAAAATCTGGCAGCTTGACTTTGGATTCTTTCTAAGGTTTTAATATGTTTTAGGCAGTGTGGATCCCATGATGCTGACACATATTCAAGTATTGGTCGGACAAGGGTTGTGTAGGCTATTGACTTAATGTGGGTTGGGCATTTATTTAGATTTCTCCTAATGACTCCTAGAGTCTGTTGTGCTTTCCTAGCGACTGAGTTGCATTGTGCTGTCCAATTTAATGTATTTGATATTTGTACACCAAGATAACATTGTGATTGAACAGATTTAAGTTGTTGGCCACAGAAGGTGTAAATATTTGGTGTCGGTTTTCTTGAGGCTAATGTCATTGTGAAGCATTTGGTGGGATTGAATTTCATAAGCCAGGTGTTTTGCCATTCCTCAAGTTTGATTAGATCATTTTGGAGGAGAGAAATGCCATTGTCTGATTTAATTGGTTGATATAGTAGGCAGTCATCTGCAAAAAGGCGAACGTGTGAAGTGAGATTGTTGGGTAGGTCATTTATGTAAAGTAAGAAAAGTAAAACCCTAGTACGGTTCCCTGTGGTACCCCTGAGGTGACTTTAATTGGTTTGGATGCTGATCCATTTATTACAACCTGTTGAGTTCTTTCTGCAAGGAAGCTTTCTATCCATGACGATATTGGGCCTGTGATGCCACAGTATTTTAGTTTGTGGATTAGTCTTTTATGTGGAACTTTGTTGAATGCTTTAGTGAAGTCTAGAATGGCCATGTCTACAGATTTCTTTTCATCTAGATATTTGCTTATGTCATGGACAGTTTGAATTAATTGAGTTTCTGTTGATCTTTTAGCACCATTATTATCACCACGGTTGCTCATTGTATACAATTCTCCATAACATGGTACATGGTATACAAGCTAAGATACATGGGCTCCTCAGCTTGGCATAATTGTGTGAAGCTAACTTGTTTTTTAACTAGCTATAATGGTATTACAATTGTATTAAAAGGTAAGTTCTTCTATATCCAGTATACAATCCTTGATCAGGATTGCTCAAAGCGCTTTACACTTTCCTCCCTGGCAAACCTGTTCAATGGAACACCATTTAGGCTTCTCTCGGAAGCACCCAGCGACGCTGTAATTAAAGCGCAAAGACTGTTCGTACCCAAATGTCCACCAATGTCTATAGCCAGATATTCATTCATAAAAAATATAGCTAAGTGAACTGGAGCAATGTAGAGTGAACTTGCCCAAGGGTTGACACGAGAGCACAAAATTCAACCCATGTCTAAGTCGAGAGCCTGAAGATGTAGCCACAATGCCACTACACTACAACTACAACTGTTACGAATAATTTCTTTAAACAAAACTAAAACTGTAACAATTCGCCAACCACCTCTCTTGAATTGTGCATGAAACTCGCCATCCCAAACAAAATCTCACAAATTATAGGTATTTATATGCAGTTGGAAGTTTCTGGTGAAGCCTTAATGGATAGATCCAGTTGGTTTCCAGGTACGTGTATGTGAAGGTAAGTTGTTGGATACTGAGGGTCGTAGGTGGAGGTCCAAATGGTGTATGCATATGGCTATATGCATCTGGTGAGCCTGGAATCTCTTGCATTTCGAAATTTGTCATTTCGTTTCAAATTTAAATATATATGTTATCGAAAATGGCACAGCATATTTACCTCCACTGGTGGACGTGTCGTGAAACATTCGCCAGTTCTAATACGCCAGAGTCCCACAAACTACATTTAAACCTGATGCCCCTTCATCCCTGCTTAAATCCGACAGTGACCTGTCGTTACAATTGACATCACCAATCTAAATGACACATGCATCAAGGCACAGACAAACACCGACTGTCGTCTGTTGTAATTTGACAGCTCTGATCCCACGCTGCACAAAAACACAATTTCTACTCACTCCACACATGTCTAACATAATATGTTATTTTCACAGGAGACTCTTTGATAATGGCAGAACAGCACCTTCTTGTCGTCTCACAGCATTGGTTCATAAGTTGTCGCAGTTAATTGTTGTACTGTGTCTGCGTGTCTGCGTGTCTGCGTGTCTGCGTGTCTGCGTGTCTGCGTGTCTGCGTGTCTGCGTGTCTGCGTGTCTGCGTGTCTGTGTGTCTCCGTGTCTCCGTGTCTCCGTGTATTCAGGTCTCCGTGTGTGCGTGTCTTCATGTCTCCATGTGTGCGTGTCTTCATGTCTCCGTGTTTGCGTGTCTTCATGTCTCCGTGTCACCGTGTCTCCGTGTCTCCGTGTCTCCGTGTCTTCAGGTCTCCGTGTGTGCGTGTCTTCATGTCTCCATGTGTGCGTGTCTTCATGTCTCCGTGTTTGCGTGTCTTCATGTATCCGTGTCTCCGTGTCTTCATGTCTCCGTGTGTGCTTGTCTCCGTGTCTCCGTGTCTCCGTGTCTCCGTGTCTCCGTGTCTCCGTGTCTTCATGTCTCCGTGTCTCCGTGTCTCCGTGTCTTCATGTCTTCATGTCTCCGTGTGTGCGTGTCTTCATGTCTCCGTGTGTGCGTGTCTTCATGTCTCCGTGTCTCCGTGTCTTCATGTCTCCGTTTGTGCGTGTCTTCATGTCTCCGTGTCTTCATGTCTCCGTGTGTGCGTGTCTTCATGTCTCCATGTGTGCGTGTCTTCATGTCTCCGTGTCTCCGTGTCTCCGTGTCTTCATGTCTCCGTGTGTGCGTGTCTTCATGTTTCCGTGTTTGCGAGTCTTCATGTCTCCGTGTGTGCGTGTCTTCATGTCTCCGTGTTTGCGTGTCTTCAGGTCTCAGTGTGGGCGTGTCTTCATGTCTCCGTGTTTGCGTGTTTGCGTGTCTGCGTGTCTGCGTGTCTGCGTGTCTGCGTGTCTGCGTGTCTGCGTGTCTGCGTGTCTGCGTGTCTGCGTGTCTGCGTGTCTGCGTGTCTGCATGTCTGCATGTTTGCATGTCTGCGTGTCTGCGTGTCTCAATGTCTGCGTGTCTCCGTGTCTGCCTGTATGCGTGTCTCGTCTGCGTGTCTCCGTGTCTGCCTGTATGCGCGTCTCCGTGTCTGCGCGTCGGCGCGTCGGCGCGTCGGCGCGTCCATGTGTGTATGTGTGCGTGTGTATATAACTACCCTCGGGTATGTGTAGCTGTGTGTGTGCATGCATGCACGTTCGCGGTTCCGTTGGACCGTTTTCGTGATGGTACGTATCCTGGTGTAAATATGTAGAGGAAAGTCCGGTAATTTGAGCCATCAGATAATATGGGCCACCTAACTCAGAAATGGTACAACAAATGTTGCCATCTATCGGTTACATACTGAATTAAGGAAGGTGGCTGAGCAGGCCGCCAAAATTGGGAGGGGTAAGACGACAAAATATATAAAATATGTATGTTACTAACAAGTCATATCATAACATTTCTTGCGATTTTCGATTTTTTTTTAATCTATGTCAATATGAATGACGTTTTATGACGATTTAGTTAACGTGGCAGTTTGTGTCATGCGCGATAAAGCGACCACATCAAATAAATGTTCCGCCTGTAGCAAAAAAGGAAGTGATATACCTTCTGGGTAATATGAGCCACCTGACGTTCAGGTAATATGAACATATGCTCATATTACGTGTGCTGATTAATATCGCAGTGAGATCCAGTCGAGTGCATTCGAGGAGATGATGCCACCCCCCAAACCCCACAGGAAAGCGGGAACTAAGAAACGGAACGTGGCTCATGCTGAAATCCTCAACGGGTCCATTCATAGATTACAACTTGAACCACATGAAGCCGTTACATCCAAGACAGATCTTAAGTCAATACCATAATCTAACCAAGCTAGAACGAAGAAACCCAAACGCAAACGGTGGCCTTCATATACTGGTACAGAACCCCAGGGCACAAATACGTGAAACCGTTAGGAAACATTGCCAGTGATGGTGAATCGCACCGCCGAAAATCAGATTTGTTCATAATGCCATGAACGGTACTTGTTATCCATGTATGGATGATATCCTTACCCTTTAACCAGCTGTGGAGCTGGTTAAAGGGTGAGGATTATTCAAATGTGTTTTGTTTTAAGTGTTAATTCCCCTGTGAGGCTATTCTGGATACTGTTGTTATTAGCATACTGTGCATTTTCTAACTAAGTTTAATGTAGTGTGTGTGTGTATGTGTGTGTGTGTGTGTGTGTGTGTGTGTGTGTGTGTGTGTGTGTGTGTGTGTGTTGTGTGTGTGTGTGTGTGGCGCGCGCGTGTGTGTGTGTGTGTGCGCGCGAGTGTGTGGGAGCACGCTTGCGTGTGTTTCATCTGTCCATGGTGATTAAACCTTTGCATGTTTTTTTTATATAATAATTTACAATGTGTTCATGACATTAAAAACTTGGTACCGTGTCCTATACGTCTAAACGATTCACAATTGTTTATCTGATGTATTCCTAGTTGGCCAAAATGCCGTAGTGTAATGAGGAGACTTGGTGGGAGAGGGGCATACCCGGCGCCTTTTCTCAAGCACGATATTCAAAAGCCACACCAGACGCCGTTAGTTCAATTTGACATTTTATTTCCGCAAATCAACCAGTGCCAGAAGCGTCTAATAGTGTATGTTTGGACACGTGCTAATACTTGTTCTAAGTGGGTCTTTCACGGCGACAACTCCAGTTGGTAGATACGCAGCATACACACACAAAGCTTGGCTTCACTTCGGACTCGTGCAGTCGGAGGAGTCGAGGGTGGATCTAGGTGACTTCAACGAGACGGCTGGTGACGTATGTGCGGGCTTCAAGCGGCTTCGATTACCTTTGACCTCATTCAGGACTGAAAGAAGGAGAGGTGGTCTTACTGGTGTGACACAAAGCGTGCGTGCGCTATACGACCTACTCATTGTATGTAGCATCACGATATGATTGATCACTGCAGCTGACGATTTCCTACATCACACATGAAAAACATAGCTCTCTATTATAACATACTGTATTATTTACAATGCCGTTGCTGTTACTTTCACAGACGTTTAGCTGTTGCAGCGAAATGGATGACTTGCCAAAATGTAGTTTTCAACAAGACTGTTAACAAAATGTAATTTTCAACAAAAGTGTAACACAAATCGCAATTTTCAACAAAAGCGTAGCAAATTGCTACACGGTACAACTCCAAACCACCACCTAATATTAATGTAACTACGTGAGGTTTCAGTGCGGATATCTGGAGCGTATGTCGATTCGAAGTCGTGACGAAACTCTTTCTTTGATCTATTGACGGCTCCAACACTGCGGCTGGTGTTGAATGTCATAACTGCTAGGTGGCGCTACCTACCAGGTGGTCGAGTCATAGATGCACTCGTGGGCACTGTCGTCCCACTCCAGGGGCGGTGAGGCCGGAGCACACGGCCGGTCAATCTTGACGCCCGCGACACACGACACGTAGCCGTTACACGTAGTGCATGATTGGTAGTGGCCGTCTGGTACATTAGTGCAGTCATCAACGCAAATTGTGGCAGTCACAAGGCTACTGTTGGACAAAACAGTTGATGACGCAAAAGAAGCGAATAAAAGTATCACTCCGCTATCTATCTATCTGTCTATCTATCTATTTATCTATCTATCTATCTATCTATCTATCTATCTATCTATCTATCAATCTATATTATATATATATATATATATATATATATATATATATATATATATATATATATATATGTATAATATATATTGATATATGTGTGATGTTGTGTGTGTTGTGTGTGTGTGTGTGTGTGTGTGTGTGTGTGTGTGTGTGTGTGTGTGTGTGTGTGTGTGTGTGTGTGTGTGTGTGTGTGTGTGTGTGTGTGTGTGTGTGTGTGTGTGTGTGTGTGTGTGTGTGTGTGTGTGTGTGTGTGTGTGTGTGTGTGTGTGTGTGTGCGTGCGTGCAACAATCCAGCTGAATAAAACAGATTTAATACTATAACATATTACATATATTACTCATAATCAGCGTAGTGAGCTAGCCGCTGTATGAACGATATGCGATTTAACAATAAACTGAACGTCACTTCGGATTGGTTTGTTGTTAGTGAGATGCGTACCAAGTGGGAGATGTGTATTCGCAACTGTGCTCCTCCTCATCCCACACGAGGCCTGCAGGACAAGGCTGGTTGTCGGTGATAATTCCGTTCAAGCACGTCGCGTACACGTTGCAGCCATTACACGACTGGTAGTCTGTGTCATTCCGGCCCGTGCAGTCTCTGATGCAATTGCTGCCGGTAGTAGTCTCAGCAGATACTGCCACCAAACCAAGTAACTTCAGACAATGACAATGTTATACATACACAACACCGAGGACCCCGCCGACTGATCATAGTATTAATACATTAGGCAGAATATTCAACAGGACGATGATCATTATTGCCGCGTTGGGGTACAACGACTTAAATGACAAGCAGGACGGACAATGTTCCTGTGAGTGACAAATACATAAAGAACTGGTTAATTATAATGACAGACCTCTGTCCGTTTGTCCAATCACATGATAACTCAGCAAAGCGACACGTGGCATTTTTTTAGCATTATGTTTTGGGTTAAACGCCATGATTATTTGCAAATTAACGGCGGATGAGAATTGCTTATTGCCTTTGGGGAATATGTTTGGCGTCTATGCAAACAACATTACATAAACATGTATATCTACTTAATGTTTCGATGTACCTGACATGTCCAATTTGGAAAAATTTACGAAGTCACAATCACCATCATATTAAGTTGATTAGTTACTTTGTGTGAAACGTACTGATAGTATATCGTTGTCTAAAAATAAAGAAATAACTTCTATAGTACCAATATCCTCGGAATCCGAGCTCAGTGGCTTAGTCAAGGACAGGGCAAAGATCTTCAACAATTGGATGAGTGGATAGCCGGAATTAAACAGGTGACGGCGAAATGTAATAACGTGTTCTGCTGATTAAGTGTTGTCGGGAAGTGAATTATTCAGAGTAGCCGTGGCAAGCGAGAAAGCTAAAGCTCCGGCCTTTGATTTGACCCTAGGAACAGTAAGTAAATTTGAGTTTGACGACAAGAGTTATCTAAGCTGTCTTGCTGGCGAGTGCAGTAAGAAACTCGATAGGCAAACTTTCGATAAGCGTATTGTGATCAATAATATAAAATGCTTCAGAAAAAATAAAATAAGGTGAGTGCTGTTACTGTACCTTGATCGATGTTAACTGTAATGTAATTGTGCATTTAAAGGTGAGCATTGAAAGCAATTATGAAGGTTGTTTAGATAAAAGAACTTGGTAGGAAGCGGAATCGCACGGGGATTGTGATTTTAGGAGTGACACTAAGCGACAGAGAGAAGGAGACTGGGGAACTATGCCTGCAATACAATTCTGGGCACGTTGAAGTTTAGCAATTTCTTTACTTGCAACATTATAAAGAATGGAATTACATTAAACAAGTCTACTACTAACAAGAGCTGTAGGTATAGTTTTAGCGACTGAAGGAGACATATACCGGCTAACGCGCCGACGACCGCAGATATGATAAAAACAGCAACAACACGTTTCAGAGTTGTGTTGTTCAAAGTTAAAATGAAAGATTCCATAAACAGATAACGGGTGTGAATTTTGACTCAGGATACTTGTGGGAAAAATACCATCTAGTTTTCTGTGCTGGCCTGGAGTACCAATTATAAGGAACTCAGGTTTGGCTGCGTTTAAATTTAATTATGCTGTCAGTCGTACAGAAGAAAATATCTTGGAGGCAGTCATTTAGTTGGCTTAAGGAGCGACTTGTATCCGACGTAGCTATTGAAATTAAAACCTGAGTATCATCTGCATAAAGGTGGTGATCCAGATTGTGGCTTTTGAATACCGCGCTGAGAGGTGTAATATATGTAGGGTGAAGAACAAAGGCCCAATAACAGAACCCTGGAGAATACCACATGAAGTGGGAAGGGCGGTTGAGAAACAGTTCTTTATCTTTACAGTTTAAAATGTTATATGTTAGATATGATGAAAACCATGTCAGAGTTGTGCTCGATATGCGATACCAGATAGGCAAACTTTCGATAAGCGTATTGTGATCAATAATATAAAATGCTTCAGAAAAAAATAAAATAAGGTGAGTGCTGTTACTGTACCTTGATCGATGTTAACTGTAATGTAATTGTGCATTTAAAGATGAGCAGTTTCTTTAGCCTGGATTTCTTTGTGTGCTCAGTGTAGATAAGTGATTTAAGCTAATATGACATCTGAAGCGACTTGCTACGATTTTTTCAAGTATTTTTGAAATAAGACTAAGATTAGAAATTGGTTTATAATTATTAATAATGTTTGGAAGATAAACCTTCTTGAGAACAGGATTTTCATGTTTAAAACCATCTGGGAATTGACCAGTGATAAATGTATGGTATTTGTTATTGTGCCAAATAACTTAGCAGTGCGGTCGGGAGTGGATATAGATGACATGACTTATTTGGTGATGACATTATCCACTTGTGGTGAGTCCACATTCGCAGTATTTGGGGTGTGATTTCATAAGGCAAGACGGATAAGACTGATGTCATTTTTGAAATGATTAGAGAAGGAGTCACACATTAAATTATTTGAGTGATTGGGCAAAGATGGGGCTGGCCGCCTGGGAAAGTCTAATTAATACAGTGTCACAACTGACATGGACTGTCACAGGTATTCGATACCATGTTTGTATAATCAATAGATGTTGCTTTCGCCATTTGTCTGTTGCAGAGGTGACACTATTTAGTATAACGTGATTTGTCCAACGGCGAGCGTGACATGCGCCATACACGTTCATGACAGCGACGATGCTTTTTAGATTGTATGATTTCAGGATTCATCCCTGTGTTTGAAGGTATTTGTGGTACAGACTCGATGACAGTTGTTTCATTTGTTCGATCACTTACTCGTTCTGTTTATGTTATCAATACAATAATATATCGCCATTCGTTCACAACAGTACTTGTTAAATTGTTGGATATAAATAATATATATATATATATATATATATATATATATATATATATATATATATATATATATATCTTACATATATTATCCAGCTATATGCGCAGCAACCGATGCGCGTGTTCCATGAACATAATATGTTAAATTAAATAATTTCCAACAGTCCATCTCCATAAAGGTAACATGAACATAGGTCATTGGTGTATAAACGTGTGAAAATACATCATATGCGATGTTGTCGATAGTTCAAACGATATAACTAAAATATGTTGGCAGATTCATTGTTGTTAAACTTATCAACAAGAAGAAGGTGGATTCAGGATGCGACCAATTGCTGTATTGCGCTTCGTTGACACCAACTATATGGGAAAAGCGTGCCCAAATTGTGGAAGGTTGGACGCTAGATAAATAGTTGGTCTGCATGTCACATTGAACCTAACGCAACGGGGAGGAATCATGCATGTCCAGCACCCGGTACACGTCTACATCATTGGATAGACGTTTGTGTGACGTAGACATTTATGGGTAAAACACTTGTGGATAAGTAACTTTGTAACAACACAAACGAGAGAAGATACATTTCCACATTCCGAGAGTGATATCACATGTAGTGGCGCTGCCGCGTGTGGTGGTCCCAGATTCGTACCGAGTCAGGATTCGCCTTTTTACTAACGTAGTTTCCGTTAGTAATACATCAAGTATTGAAATAATATTGTTATCACGCACATCTTAAATAAAAATGGATTAACTTATGTGATCATTTTCACTCATTATAACGTGTTGTGTTATTTAGTCGAATCTCGGCCCGGGCATGACGTATACCGTTGCCACTACGTCAGAGCGCGTCAGAACAGATAAAAGCGATCATTACGCATGCGCGCGCATGCGCGATATGCGTTTAGACGAATCCTGGACTGGTCGAATCTGGGACCACCACACGCGCTTACATTGTTCCGGTCGTTAAAAACGTTCCGGTTGACGTTTCTGCGCATGCGCAATAAATGTAAAATCATCAATGTCCAGCGAAACAATAAAGCATTTTCGGTATAAATGTCACGAGCTGTTCGTTAACTTTACATTGATGATTACTGTGAAGAGTTTCTTAAAATGTCGTTCAATGCAATAAAATACTACGTTTTTATAAATCACTGTCACGGATTACGGCGCACTAGAGTCACGTGATTTACGCTTGCTATCAGAATATGCCTCAAAACCTGTTTGCCTCGTGTTAATTTGCGACAATTAACTTTCGCTGCACATTGAGGATTTTACATATATCGCGCATGCGCAGAAACGTCAACCGGAACATTTCTAACGCCGGAAAAATGTAAGCCTGAGGGAAATATAGAACGACCATGTCATACAGAGAAACCTATGTATTCAAGTTGACCAACTCAAACGTATTGCACATAACACACATAAATCAAGCTTAGTAAGACATATTGGAACCATGAAACTGTTACTCGTACAGACAGACACGATATGTCTAACACAACCAACGACATTTTTATACAACCTCGTTGACGCACGGATCTTGTGAATGTAGGCCTAACATGCAACCACTAACCTTCAACGTCTTTGAGTGTTAACACCATCGCCAATGTTATCGCCAACAAAGTTAACCGCTGCATGGTCGGGAAGTCGTCTTTCGGTGTCTTGTCACTTGGCTGCAAATCGCTCTGCTTAAAGTCTTATTGGCTGTGTCTTTTATAGCCGCTGAGCTTAAGTGTATAACACCCACTAGCGGAAAACAGTCTGGCTGACGGCTCTTTTTGATTTGAAGTATTCGCCTACGTCGTTTATGATCTGAAAAAAACGTTTAATTAAATGCCGCAATGGTTGGGCAAAAACAGATGTAAAAGCCTCTCTCTTTGATATCCCAGACATGGAAGAAAAAAGACATGTATCACGAACAAACACATCCAGTTTGGAAATTGGACAATATCATTTATTACCAGTAGTGAATCTTTCTCTCATGAAGACATGTATCATAATCGCTGTTGACGTCAATTGATAGCCACGCAGCAACGAAGCATAGGTGAAGCTGACTGCGTGATGTACACGCTGGAGACGGATTCTCGACAAGCGAATCACTTACCTCGAAGGTGTGTATGTAGACCCAGTTTTTATTTCATCATCATGCATACGTTGAGAGATATTGAAGAAAGTAGGTTGTGCGATAATGGCATATTTGCATATTGGGAATACATATGCACGCTAAAACATTCTAACAGTGTTTATTGTAACCATTCACCTTGAAAACATAGGCACATACACCATTTGTATCAGAGTATCATGCATACGTTTGACAATATTTAATAAAATATGTGTTTCGATAATGGCTGGACTAATTTGCACATAAACAAATTCCACAAGTTTGTCGGAATGACAACCCAACTGGATTTCATCACTGTGATGTGAAATCCACCAAAAAAACTTATACTATAGACAATTCATACGTCCATCATTACAACAACACGAGCGGCAAATGAACTACTGGTGAGAGTGCATGGAATGTAAGTACTGAATGTTCTGAAATACTGCATTTATGAACGCGAAACTCGTTGGATTGCGCTTGCAAATGCTACACCGTGATTTGAATACGAAGACAGTAAATACCGACGGGCATGGCCACCAACGTGGTATTATGCAATATTGGACTAGGTGCAGCGTGCCTATAATAATAATAATACAAGTGTCTTCCGCCGTCGCGGCAGCCAGATTACGCGAGCAACCCGCTCCTGCGACCGCTTACACCGCTTCTCTAGAATTGTTTTGTGTAATGTTCTAGTTCTGTTTAATGCGATTCGGCGCAGCTTTTCCTGTATGAGCGTGCGTATAAGGGGCAAAAACGATAACCAGCCACGTTCAGCGCTTGTGAACAATTAGCTGGGCCGTGTCGTCGCTGACTGTCTGGGTGTCTGTTGGACGTGGAGACGAACGCAGTTGCTAGACGAACTGCCAATAGTGAGGCAAAAGCAAAAACAGCAACAGTATTCGCAACAAGACGCGGCGGATAACGACGCCCCTCTCGGGCGACTCACTGTCTGGAAGCCCCAGAGGGACTTCAAGTGATTTGACGCGGACGGTTTCCGAATGATAGTGCTGGAACTGATAACAGACGATGATAGGTGCATGCAACTGAAGAAAGTGCTGTTTGCACAAAGTCTAGCAGATGGAATAGGTTGTATGGAGAAAACAATTATTTTAATAATGATTTAGAACAAAACGTTAATAGTCATCTTCCTTAGATTTTAATGTTATCATAATATGTCTCCGAGAGGGAAAGCTATAAGAAACAGATGACGTCATCAATTAACTAAATAGCTGTAAAACAGCAATACTAAAGGAATTATTATACGACATAATTATATATATATATATATATATATATATATAATATATATATATGTATATATATATATATATATATATATATATATATATATATATATATATATATATATATATGTCGTGTGAGTAAACTTACCTTGTATAATTCTTGTAAATTCTTGCTTTCATTTCATAATAAAAGTGTTCATATATATATATATATATATATATATATATATATATATATATATATATATATATATATATATATATATATAATATATATATATATATATGTATATAGTATATACATATATATGAACACTATATATATATATATATATACATATTGTGTTATATCTCTCTGTATATATATATATATATATATATATAATATATAATATATATATATATATCATTATATATATACAGAGATATATAACACAATATGTATATATATATATATATATATATATATATATATATAATATATATATATATATATATATAAATATATGAACACTTTTATTATGATAGGCAGAGGAATTTAAATATGAATGAAGGGACAAATAAAAAAGTAAAACGAGGATACACGGACCTCCAAGGCATACAAATGAAACAAAAAGTGAATTCATTAAAAATTGTCGTATCATTTTTGTAGCACCATAAATATAGCACTTTTATCCTTGCAGGAGATATATAAACAAATTAAAATGACCACGAACGCTGCAGTGCTTTCTTTGATATATTATTATCTTTATGTATGCTTTTCCCTCAAATGACTCCTGCATGAATTACAACATGTTCACGTACAGTTGTTGAAAAGTTCCACAGCAATTTAAGAAAATTATATTACACAAAGTACAAATGCATCTTAATTAAAACGTATTCTGATCGCCAACCATGTTTATGCATACTGCTTGGAATGGTGAACATCTTACAGAATGTATGACTTAAAGTACACAATTAAGAAGCTATACCAAAAGCAAAAAATATAATATCTGAAATATGTACACAAGTAGACATAATATCATTGTTGTTCCAAACCATAAGTATAACATAATCATCACTTAACAAATCAAACTAAACATAAATACATAACTAGCAAATGTGTGCAATTTAATAAATACAAATATGAGAAGTCTACACGGAAAGTCAAGGCTTGCTAAGCTCAATAAGATATAGAGACATACATTACAAACAATATACATCTCAAGCACTGAATCTTCCAAATATGGTGCGTTACTGTTTAATTTAAAAACACACAATATACTTTTGCAAAGACGAGACATCCGGTTGGCTGCAGAAGCAGAATCATTTGCTGGAAAGTCAACGTAAATGTGTGTGTCATCAGCACAGAGGAGGTAGCGAAAATCGACCTTCGAGAAGACATAAGAAATGCCAGCACAGTACATAGTGAACAGTAGAATCAGCCAAAATTCCGCGTAGGTTGTTTTGTATAATGTGATTGATCCTACCTGCAAAACATCTCCCCGTTGACGTCACAAGAGCGTACGAACCCACAGCGAGATCAAAATACTTTTGTTTCGCATTTATTGGTGAATACGTCGGTTCTACCAGTCAACACTTCCAGTTGTATTAGAGTGAATGCATTTTATTTGGCTAAATGTTCTTTCTAAAAAAAAACAAGAGCCAGGACTTGCACCAACTGTGTCACAGACACTATCAATCTTGTCGCCAGAGCACGTTTTTACGCACAGCTTCTAACAATTCAGCTTTAATCAATCACCGATGATTTGGACGGCAGCACCTGCGCGGTAGTCACTTTTTAACATTACACTACACTTCTTCTACAACGCTACTCACCAGTGCATATAGTTTGATATGTAGCATTTCTGACTTTGGTTGGTGCTGCCACTCTGGATGACATTGTTACTGCCGCTGCCACTGTCAATAGTAATATCGATACTTTACTGCCACTGCCAATACTTCCAGTACCGGTGCTCTCTGTACTCTTGGTAGTGTTACTGTCAGTACTCCCGGTACTGCTACAGTCATTACTCCCTGTATTGCTAAAGTCAGTACTCCTGGTACTGTTACAGTCAGTACTTCTGGTACTGCTACTGATAGTACTCCTGGTACTGTTACAGTCAGTACTCCTGGTACTGTTACAATCATTATTCCTGGTACTGCTACAGTCAGTACTATTGGTACTGTTACAATCATTATTCCTGGTACTGCTACAGTCAGTACTCCTGGTACTGTTACAATCATTATTCCTGGTACTGCTACAGGCAGTACTCCTGGTACTGTTACAATCATTATTCCTGGTACTGCTACAGTCAGTACTCCTGGTACTGCTACAGTCAGTAGTCATGGTACTGCTACATTCAGTACTCTTGGTACTACTACAGTCAGTATTCCTGGTACTGTTACATTCAGTACGCCTGGTACTGCTGTCAGTAGACCTGGTACTGATACAGTCGGTACTCCTTGTACTGCTACAGTCAGTACTCCTAGTAGTGTTACAGTCAGTACTCCTCGTACTGCTAGTGTCAGTACTCCCCATACTGCTATAGTCAGTACACCTAGTACTGTTACATTCAGTACTCCTGGTACAGTTACAGTCAGTACTCCTAGTACTGTTACATTCATGACTCCTGGTTTTTAAGCACAGCTTTTAACAATTAAGCTTTAATCAATCACTGATGATTTGGACGGCAGCACCTGCGCGGTAGTAACTTTTTAACATTACACTACACTTCTTCTACAACGCTACTTACCCGTGCATATAGTTTGATATGTAGCATTTCTGATTTTGCTTGGTGCTGTCACTCTGGATGACATTGTTACTGCCGCTGCCACTGCTAGTAGTAATATCGATACTTTACTGCCACTGCCAGTACTGCCAGTACCGCTGCTCTCAGTACTCTTGGTAATGTTACTTTCAGTACTGCCGGTTATGCTACAGTCATTACTCCTGGTACTGCTACAGTCAGTACTCTTGGTACTGCTACAGTCAGTACTTCTGGTACTGTTACAGTCAGTACTCCTGGTACTGCTAAAGTCAGTACTCCCGGTACTGTTACAGTCATTACTCCTGGTACTGCTACACTCAGTACTCCCAGTACTGCTACAGTCAGTAATATTGGTACTGCTACTGTCAGTACTACTGGTACTGTTACAGTCATTACTCATGGTACTGCTTCTGTCAGTACATCTGGTACTGATACAGCCGGTACTCCTGGTACTTCTACACTCAGTACTCCTAGTTTTGTTACATTCCGTACTCCTGGTACTGTTACAGTCAGTACTGCTGGTATTGCTACAGTCAGTACTCCTGGTACCGCTACAGTCCGTACTCTTGGTGCTGTTATTTTCAATACTCCTGGTACAGCTACAGTCAGTACTCATGGTAATGCTACATTCAGTACTCCTGATACTGCTACAGTCAATACTCCTGGTAGTGCTACTGTCAGTTCTCCTGGTACTGCTACAATCAGTACTCCTGGTAATGTTACAGTCAGTACTCTTGGAACTACTACAGTCAGTATTCCTGGTACTGCTACAATCAGTACTCCTGGTAATGTTACAGTCAATACTCTTGGAACTGCTACAGTCAGTACTCTTGGTACTGATACAGTCAGTACTCTTGGTACTGCTACAGTCAGTACTCCTGGTACTGCTACTATCAGTACTCCTGGTAATGTTACTGTCAGTACTCCTGGCACTGCTACAGTTAGTACTCATTGTAATGTTACAGTCAGTACTCTTGGAACTACTACAGTCAGTATTCCTGGTACTGTTACATTAAGTACTCCTGGTACTGCTTCTGTCAATACTCCTGGTACTGCTACAGTCGGTACTCCTGGTACTGCTACTGTCAGTACTCATAGTACTGTTACATTCTGTACTCATGGTACTGTAACATCCAGTACTCCTGGTACTGCTACAGTTAGTATTCCTAGTACTGTTACATTCAGTACTCCTGGTACTGCTACAGTCAGTAATCTTTTTTCTGATATTGTCAGTACTCCTGTTACTGCTACAGTCAGTAATCTTTTTTCTGATATTGTCAGTACTCCTGTTACTGCTACTCTCAGTACTCTTGGTACTGCTACTGTCAATACTTCTGGTACTGCTACTTTCAATACTCCTGGTACTGCTTCTGTCAGTACTACTGGTACTGCTACTGTCAGTACTCTTCGTACTGCTACTGTTAATACTCCTGGTACTGTTACTTTCAATACTCCTGGTACTGCTTCTGTCAGTACTACTGGTACTGCTACTGTCAGTACTCTTGGTACAGCTACTGTCAATACTTCTGGTATTGCTACTTTCAATACTCCTGGTACTGTTACTTTCAATACTCCTGGTACTGCTACTGTCAGTACTACTAGTACTGCTACTTTCAATTCTTCTGATACTGCTATTGTGAATGCTCGTGGCAATGACAGTGTATTATTTGACTATTTCATTATATATAATATATATATATATATATATATATATATATATATATATATATATACATATATATATATATATATATATATATATGTGTGTGTGTGTGTGTGTGTGTGTGTTTGTTGTGTGTACATATTCACGTCGTCAAATATCAAAATGGTATACATTTTCCTGAGTGAAAAACTAAAACGTTAAGGAGTTACCATGATATTCTGGTAACATTTGTGAAAACATCTCCCTTTCTATCTCGTTGAGGGGGTAACATGTTATGAAAATACTACAACGTCTTAGTAACATACGAGAATGTGTCATGACTATCGCACTGATTCGCTCTAATATTGAGATAAAATTACATTACCATGGTATATACTCAAAATTTTATTAGTTTTCCGAAGTGAAAACCTTACATTTTACGAAGGTACCACTATCATGGACTAAAACGTTTACGAAATGCTACGCTTACTTAGTAGAATAAGAAAATGTGACAAAGTTCATGCGTTGAAACGCTAGAATATTTATGTTTTATTTCAAGTTTCAATGCTAACTTAGTAAAATATGAAAACACGACCTCTCTAACTTGATGAAACGAACAAATGCTCCGAAGAGGGATGCTAGTGATATCAGGATATGGGTGACCGATGTTCTATTTACGTTTATACATTCGTTGTTTATAACCCCTGCAGTAGTCTTTGTTACCCAGGCACCGGATTTCTCTTGAAGATGATGATCGTGGCTGAAGCATGTATTCTATTTATTCATTTTATTTTATTTATTTGTTTATTTTATTGGTGTCATTTATGTTACTGATTCTGTTGATTTAATTTATGTATTTAGTTATTGAACTATTTATCCATCTATCTATTGCATTCAATTATTATTATTATTTAATTATTTTTTATTTAGTGTATTCATTTTATTCGTTACACATATAAATATGTATTTTTTATTTATACTACTGAATGTATATGAACACATAATATGGATACGGGAAATCTTGCCTGGACTTGTTGGTTGGTTTGCAAAATGACACAGGTAAGTTACCTACGTGGGGAGTGTGCTTAAATGACCGACGCCCCGAACGTGGTGGCGAACATGACATACAAGTTGGTTATGCCGGAAGATAACAAATGTTACATTGCGACAGTTACAACATGGATGGTGGTATGACAACAAAGATACTAGTAATTAGCGTAATAAGGGTGAACACACTTCACGCAATGGGGGCCTGGGTGGACGATAGTCATAACAGGAGAAACAACAATCAATACGCTTTGCACAGTTTGTTCAAACAAAACACAGTAAAATATTTAAAAGTACTGTCAATGCAGACATGCATCCGTCAACATGCTTATTGTTCCTCACCACCCTGCTGGTGTTTAGAGGAGGAAAGATGAAATCGACATATACCTAAGATGGGCGGGGTATACTTAAATAGATAGGTTGGACTCTCAATAAGCCAAATGGCTTCCTAGTCCACCTGCCATCTAGAGTTGAATCTCTAGGTGGCAATCTGGTTAAATCTAGTTAAATCTAGATTGATAAGTTGGTTGACAAAATCGTCGATGGATGTCTTCAGTGTTATCTTCCTTTTTAATATGTTCTGAGCACACTCAGCACCAGATCCACATTTCCCTTGTCGATAATGGCCATGGTTAAAGCAGAGTCAGCTTTAGCAAAGAGATAAAGTCACAATGCGATTCCTTTCAATCGCGCCGACACACCGAATGATGGATATGACGACGTGTTTCTATTTGTGTCTTCCCGATTCAGGTAGAATATTACTGCGTGTGTAGAAGCCAGTGTTCCGGTGTGGACTGTTTCAAATCGACAAATAGATAGCCGGATACATATATTTCGCTAAATTGACTACATGTGTGTTGTCTTTATGATTCTTGAGCAACTATGTATTGCTCGTTTGTACTTACGGTACGACTCTCCTTCCCATTTGGAAATACAATTTGCATTAACAGTAACCGACACGACTCTTCTTCGTGAACAATTTGGTCAACCTGACGCTCCTATACTAATGTAATGTTTTGAAATAGTTTCGCAGTTATTTTACCTTTTTTGCCGCAACGATTGGATCGCAATAAGGTATAAGTCTTTTACCTCTAGATGGCGACACTGCAGTCGTTTTCGGTGTAAGGGATCGTCGTTCATGTATAAGAGTAGAAACAGACACGCAGTCGCACACGCAGTCGCACACGCAGTCGCACACGCAGTCGCACACGCAGTCGCACACGCAGTCGCACACGCAGTCGCACACGCAGTCGCACACGCAGTCGCACACGCAGTCGCACACGCAGTCGAACACGCAGTCGCACACGCAGTCGCACACGCAGACGCACAAGTGCACGCATACATCGCACACACAGTACATACTCACAGTCATACACAACAGTACTACATACATACATACATCACACACATCATCATACATCAACATATACACATACATACATACATACATACATACATACATACATACATACAACAACATACATACATACATACATACATACATACATACATACATACATACATACATACATACATACATACATACATACATACATACATACATACATACATACATACATTACACATACAAATACATACATACATACATACATACATACATACATACATACATACATACATACATACATACATACATACATACATACATACATACATACATACATACATACATGCATACATACATACATACATACATACATACATGCATACATGCATACATGACTACATGCATACATACATACATGCATACATACATGCAACATGCATACATCATACATGCATACATGCATACATGCATACATGCATACATGCATACATGCATACATGCATACATGCATACATGCATACATGCATACATGCATACATGCATACATGCATACATGCATACATACATGCATACATGCATACATGCATACATGCATACATGCATACATGCATACATGCATACATGCATACATGCATACATGCATACATGCATACATGCATACATGCATACATATCATGCATACATGCATACATGCATACATGCATACATGATACATGCATACATGCATACATGCATACATGCATACATACATAATTACATGCATACATGCATACATGCATACATGCATACATGCATACATGCATATCATACATGCATACATGCATACATGCATACATGCATACATGCATAATGCATACATATACATGCATACATGCATACATGCATACATGCATACATGCATACATGCATACATGCATACATGCATACATGCATCATGCATACATGCATACATGCATACATGCATACATGCATACATGCATACATGCATACATGCATACATGCAACATGCACATGCATACATGCATACATGCATACATGCATACATGCATACATGCATACATGCATACATGCATACATGCATACATGCATACATACATACATGCATACATGCATACATGCATACATGCATACATGCATACATGCATACATGCATACATGCATACTTTTCATACAGCATACATCATACATACATACATCATCATCATACATGCATACATGCATACATGCATACATGCATACATGCATACATGCATACATATACATGCATACATGCATACATGCATACATGCATACATGCATTACATATGCATACATGCATACATGCATACATGCATACATGCATACATGCATACATGCATACATGCATACATGCATACATGCATACATGCATACATGCATACATGCATGCATGCATGCATACATGTACATGCATACATGCATACATGCATGCATATGATACATGCATGCATGCATACATGCATATCATGCATACATGCATATCATGCATACATATACATGCATACATGCATACATGCATCATGCATGACATCATGCATACATGCATACATGCATACATGCATACATCATACATGCATACATGCATACATGCATACATGCATACATGCATACATGCATACATGCATACATACATCCACATGCACACACAAACCATACAAATAAATGCACACAACATCTCACACACAAACACACAAACACATAAACAAACACAGACTCACATTTAAACACTTACACACATACAAACACTCGCACACACACACACACACACACACACACACACACACACACACACACACACACACACACACACACACACACACACACACACACACACACACACACACACACACACACACACACACACACACACACACACACACACACACACACACACACACACACACACACACACACGCACGTTCACACACAAATGCTTTCATAAAACTACATCTAGGCGTAATTGCTTTTCAGTATATTTGTTTTATTTATACATGCTGTATATTAAGTATTGCTTGTAGAAAGATGTCCGGTACTATGTTCTTTGATTTTATTTCATTATATCATTTTCACGTGTTACTTAATGAAGGCGGCATTCCGTCTAGATGAATGGTTAGAACAAGAACAAGAACACGAACAAGATGTTTATTTTTTGACCCCAAAATGAGTACATGAATTCAATAATCATAAGGTGGAACATAAAGACCCCTCAACATAACGTCCCTTTTAAAATATGTCTTCCGTTGTAATAAATATTAATTGTAACATTTACAAAATACTTTGATTACATTAAGCAGTTACACTGAAACTTTCTGTGTTAAAGGTTAGATATTATAAAGACGTGGTTCCCTAAAACCGACAGGTTCGCGGTGGGCGATAATAGGGAACCCTTGATAACTACACAGTGAACATATAAAGCTAAGAAATTGTGTCAACAATATGCAAGACACAAGAAGACAAGCAAGGCATCTGTTTGTCATATCAAATCACTGCAATGCTTTAAATAAAGGGTAATGTTATTCATCGGCATTGACTTAGCGGCCCAGTCAGGGTGTGGTCCTGCAGTCACGACACCCACTCCAGGTTCAGCGCCAAGCCGATCCCAGATTGCAATTATCACATTGGCTTCATCAGGTGACAGAGCATATTGTTTGTTCAACTGGCATAGAAATCCCGCCATCCCAACGTGTATGTCTGTTGTATGTTCCCGCTGATATTTGTAAATAAATATATGCTGATGGCAAACAGTGCCATGCTTCCGGCGCAGATCATTCGCGGAACTATATGATATTCGACAATTTAACAAAGAAGTTATGAGTACTTCGTTACATTTAGAAAAAGTACACACATTTGTACTTCGCTATCAGTAAAAGTACTTCCAAAAAATGTAATTCGTTACTCAAGAAAAGTCAACTGTTCTACTTCAGTAAAGTAACGAAGTAAAAGTACTCTGTTATATTACGGCTCTGTCATGTTGTAACCATCCAATAGTTGAGGCGATGGTATTTTGGGTTCCACGGAGAGACAGTTCTTACAGGGAGGTGCCCATTACTGCGTCGGCGATCATCTCAGTGGAAGATTCCCTCTAAAACATATCATATGACCTTAATGCTGCGCTTCCACAAGCAATTTTCGCATTCGTAATTTCCATTACATCGGTATATTTTAATAGTAATAATAATAATAATAATAATAATAATAAAGCATTATTGTCATTTTCAACATGCATTACATGTTAAATTGAAATGTAGGCTGGCGTTGACTCACACAGTGCCTATATATACAATAAAATGAAATATGGCAAACAAATATATAATTTACGTTGTACATAATATGTTCTTTAAAATGATAAAAAACATTACTTTGATATAATAAATAAATAACATATTTCAGATATATTTTAAAATAGTAGATTATATATTTAAAAATAATTGTGTTAATCTAGCTAATATATATATATATATATATATATATATATATATATATATATATAAACGTCCTTTAAAATTATAAATTATCTTCTAAAAATATTATCTTGTTAGTAAACAAATAAATAAATATTATTAGACGTCTAAAACGTCATTTAAAATAATTTTTATTTTCAATTCAATTATATGTAGCATTTAATTATATTGAATTATATTGAATTTTAGTCACATATAATATTATTAGTTGGGATTTGATGTTGCTGCACCTACCATACACTTGCAAAGGCAGCAGAAATAGTTGCGAACTGCCTTGTAACACATTGCAGCAGACCAGATAGATGCGACGAATTCGGTGACGTACAGGATGAAGCGCGTGATGTCGAGGGCTATGCGACCAATCACCTACCATCAAACAGAAGAGCAAATGAATACAACGCTACTACCCGATCTACCGTTTAACAAGTATATATTACAACACGGTATACAAACAACGCAGTGGTATTACACGAAAGAACAACTGATACATAATATTTAGTTTTCCAGTGCTACACTGTGACTTCGTCTGTGTTGAAAATAAGTGTAAAATCGCGACTTCCTATATATGCTCAAATGTGTGGGAAGATAACAGTTTCCTTAGCCTTTTTAAGTGCGTCAACAGTTTAAAAACCGATCAGTTGCCTATTGTATATAGTTCATCGACGAAAAAAGAGATCAAGATAGTAAATACACCACATGCAAATGACAAGACATGGTGGCTGACGAAGTCGGCAGGAAAATATGACAGGCTTGTCCCTGGATTTGTTCATAAAAACCACACACTTCTGCGAAAGTACATTTCGAAAATGCTGGCAGCATAATGTATTAATAAATGATGATTTTCCAGTGAAAGCTGGCTGCAGGCGCGCGTATGTTAAATGTCATATATTGCACGACGCGACTTTTAACTTAATACCAATTTAGGCACAGACGATTTCTTTCGCATTTACCTGGAAGGGACAATAGAGAAATTTAAGGAAAGTTCGGGTGATCCTGGATAATTTCTAATCCATGTTGGTGTGCGACGATGCGCGCATGCGTGCGTATTGACACGTTTATGCAACATTAACTCGGAAACACGCTGAACATGTTGCTACTTAAAGTACCATGCACCTAGACTGACACTATAGATGCCATGTGTACTTGTGTATCAATTAATAATGGATGCCTTGTGAAAGTGTTTATCTCATGTCGACCTTTTGGTGATAAAGGATTTGTACGTTTGAATATCATGTCGTATTATATCGGCTGGCGTGCTGACTTCATTCACAATTTGGGACACATTATTCGCCTTGAAATATGGTTACGTTAAGCAGAACAACGAACGAAAGTTTGGAATTATTGTAAACTCATGGAGACAAAGTCAATATGGTTTGACGACAGAAACGACAGAAAGCGACGGGAAACAAAGTTTAAGAATCGCTAGCATTCACACATGCATCTGATTGCTTCGCTATGGTACCTTTATTTCTTGTATCAATAACTGCCGTTTCGTCAGCTTTGCGCCGCGTCGTCTTATATAGTTTGAATCGCCAAGTCATTTGAGTGGGTCGCCATGAGTCTACAGTAATTCAAAACTCTCCTTTGCTTTCCGCTTACCTGTACCATATGCATGCCTGACGAATAATGTTTGCTGGGGGGGGGCAAACGGTTCAATAATCTGGTCTGGATAATAATTGTTTTGGCTTGAAACATTAGAGAAATGTGCGCTTCCCAGAGTATGGATCTTGCATTTGCAGCTAATGAAAACTGTTGAGAGTAACACACGATCTGTTGAGAGTAACACACGAACTGTTGGACTGACTGTCAGTGTTGCTAACATCAAACTAATCACCATCAACATATAAAAATGCCTGCAAACTAATGTAGAGGTCATAGTAACTTTTGGGTCAGTCGTTTTATTAGGAGTTGTCACATTGAATTCGTATCAAATGTGTGTTTACGTAAATGCATTTAAACATAGATACATGAACATATTATTTAAGACATATATCTTTATACACACTTTAAACAACTTATTAATATATCGAATGCTGCCGATTTGTTTAACAAAATACCAATTACGTTATTCTTTAAATATGTCAACCAGCACGTGAATGTAATTGTCAACCATTACATTCAGGTGGTCTTTCAGGTATTGGCAAGTGAAATAAACGAATACAAAAGTATTTATACTCGGACTAAAATAAACCTTCAGTAAGTACAGTACATGTGTAATCTGACGACGGTGGGGAGCGGTGGTCGCGCGGTAGAGCGCCGGACTGTCAATAGAGGGGACGGTGGTTCTATCCCACCTGCCGCCGTTTCGAAACTTAAGCAATTTCGTTCAGCTCACATTGCCTGTATCTTTCGGAAGAGACACTAAGAACCGGTGGTCCCTTCAGTCTGGTGTCTATGCCAGGCGAAGTAAAAGATTCCACACAGGATGGGATGTGCAGTGCAGTGGACTCACTACTTCGAGAGAAGGACAAATTTGAAAACCTAGCTCGGCAATACTCTAGTCACAAACACAGAGTGATGAGCTAACCATAAGAAGAAGAAGACCACACCCCAACATTGCTACTGGCTTCTTCTTAATCCGTCCGTTTCTGTTCACTTACCTGTTCACCGAACACAGTGGATTCATCTGCATTATGCATGACATACAGTATGTACGCTGCATTTATGCTTACGATTAAACTAACTGTAGCAAGCACGGTCGAGGACATTGACAACGTCATGAAGGCAGTAATCTGGAACGACATGATATCACTGGCATTTTACAAAACCAACATAACCTGACAGAGCATTACCAAATGACCAACATTGTCCAAACATTAATCTTGATATGTAATGATAATGATACAAATGTATCAGCACACTTATGTATCCTGAGGGTTCTGAGAGGAGGCAAAACTGTGAACTGCGAAAGGACCGCCGATTGATTTGATTATAAGTAGTAAGTGTTTAATTTGTTTTTGAACGTTAGCTATAGTTTCACATGACTTTACAGAGATGGAATTTGATTCAGAATTGCTAAGAAGGCTTGTTAACACTTGACTTAGTTTCTTTGAGTAAATATTTGTAGATAATAATCATGCAATTCCAGAAACATTCATTTTTTGCCATGAAAATATGCATATTCAACTCGGCTCCATCCCGTGAGTATGTATACTATATATTGCGTTAGTTCATTCAGCTGCGTGAATGTATCTGGCTATGGAAAGTGATGGAGATGTATATGCAAATTATATTCGTTCGTTAATTGCAGTGTAACTGAATGCTTCCGAGGAACGTGGAGATGATGCTCAATTGAACAAGTCTTCTTGGAATTAAAACAACTAATAACCATATTACGCCTTATAAGAATTTATTATACTTTGTTTGTAGTTTATGAAAGTAGATTTGAAACTCACCCAGCGCTGCGTTTTGTATGAAGCAGAGATGAGCCCAGTCACGCCCGTTACCATGTACTGAAGAAAACATAAATACTGTTATTTCTGATTGAGATTACATGCTAACACTACCACCAGCAACAACATAGTCAGCAGCAGCACCAGCAGCAACAACAACAACAACATCAGCAGTAATGAAAGCGACGGTGATAGCAACCACAACATGTTTTATTAACAATAATGCAGTGTGTATCTATTCAACTATGTCATGTGCGTGTACGATATAATGAATGCTTAATACTTATGCATTTTTAATTTACCTTTAAATGTATATTATTCGAAATAAATGTCTGATCATCTTTATTAGAACGGAAGCAATGGAATCGATTTTCAATGTGCCAGCAAATGTTGTCATTCACAAAGTCTTCCCAAGCTATTACTGTTTCTTATTGAACTACCGCAATAATATTTTACAATTGCTATACTATCAAGTTCCTCTACTGTTATTCATTATGCGTGATTGCAAGACAATTAAATACTGATGATGATAATACTAATACTTACTATTGTTATTGCTAGCATTATAATTGTATTATCACGTCCATTACATCTCGTAGGGCGCAGTGGCTCAGGGGTAAAGCTTCGGACTCCCGATTAAGATATCCCCTGTTAGAATTATGTGCTGCCAGTTTTATCACTGTCCGTTGTTCACTCCGCATAATTTCAGCGTGGCTGAAAGCTTCCCAGAGAAGCTGAGATGGTGTCTGATTGAAAAGATGTGCCAGGGAAATAACGTGAAAAGGGTTTTGTGCAGTCCTCAGGACTGGACAGGGTGTTATGTAGGAATTGACTTTTTGCAGCGCAGCGCAGCGCAGCGCAGCGCAGCGCAGCGCAGCGCAGCGCAGCGCAGCGCAGCGCAAGCGCAGCGCAACGCAACGCAAGCGCAACGCAACGCAACGCAACGCAACGCAACGCAACGCAACGCAACGCAACGCAACGCAACGCAACGCAACGCAACGCAACGCAACGCAACGCAACGCAACGCAACGCAACGCAACACAACAACCTTTACTGCTGCCAAATGAGAAATTCACATGGTAGAAATTCACATTACCACAACACAACGTTATTAGTTTCTTTACGTAATTATATTAGTAGTAGTAGTAGTTGTTGTAATGACATATACTGTATAGTTCATACTCGTTTATATTGCAAATATTGCAAATATTGCAAATATTGCAAATATTGCAAATATCGCAAATATCGCAAATATCGCTAGAATATCGCGAATATCGCGAATATCGCAAATATCGCAAATATCGCAAATATCGCAAATATCGCAAATATCGCAAATATCGCAAATATCGCAAATATCGCAAATATCGCAAATATCGCAAATATCGCAAATATCGCAAATATCGCAAATATCGCAAATATCGCAAATATCGCAAATATCGCAAATATCGCAAATATCGCAAATATCGCAAATATCGCAAATATCGCAAATATCGCAAATATCGCAAATATCGCAAATATCGCAAATATCGCAAATATCGCAAATATCGCAAATATCGCAAATATCGCAAATATCGCAAATATCGCAAATATCGCAAATATCGCAAATATCGCAAATATCGCAAATATCGCAAATATCGCAAATATCGCAAATATCGCAAATATCGCAAATATCGCAAATATCGCAAATATCGCAAATATCGCAAATATCGCAAATATCGCAAATATCGCAAATATGCAAATATCGCAAATATCGCAAATATCGCAAATATCGCAAATATCGCAAATATCGCAAATATCGCAAATATCGCAAATATCGCAAATATCGCAAATATCGCAAATATCGCAAATATCGCAAATATCGCAAATATCGCAAATATCGCAAATATCGCAAATATCGCAAATATCGCAAATATCGCAAATATCGCAAATATCGCAAATATCGCAAATATCGCAAATATCGCAAATATCGCAAATATCGCAAATATCGCAAATATCGCAAATATTGCAATATCTCTTCGTTCGTGTTCTTTCAGACATGAGCTTATGGCCACATTTAGCAACAGAACAAGACTCAAGTGTGGGATGAGATGTGTCTTAACATGTCTGTTGTCATCTTGATCACGCATAATTCATACAATTCATCCACCGTAGGAAGCGTCATTCCAATGATTCCGCTGGCTATATTCCAAATAAATCAAAAACTGTTACGCATTTCGACGCAGTCCGGTACTGACAGGATCGGCGTGAATGTGTATACGTCACACCTGACACGCCGTCCCAGTATATCGATTTTTCACGTTATTCATGGTGACATCCTAGCAACCTGATGTAACATGAGCTGTTCAACTATGCATGCAAAGGCCGAATACTTTAGTAATTAAAACCCGTCTGATCCTTCAGTTTCAGTTTAAACCGGCCAACACACAAGGCTACATGAAGCATCACACCGAACACAGGCTATGGAGACGTGGAAGGCACGAGGTGGGCTGAGAATCCAATATTTGTAGAGAGGAATACAATGCAACGGCTTTTTATAATTAAATAGCTCCTGATGTATCATTAGTTTAATGAGTAACTGGCTATATACAATGGTGGATATTTGTGTACGAATAGTCTTCGAGTATTAATTGCACCGTACCCGGATGCTTACCAAATAAGTAGGTACTAAAGTGTAAAATGCATTCCTGAGGATTGGGTACAGCGTTATATAAAACTTACCACTACATCTACGGGGTACACGTGGACCCACAACTAGGTCATGCCTTCATGAGTTATATTCACGATACCTTTGACTCATAATACATTGATATGATTGTAATGATTCCCTCATATGACAACAAAAAGAAATAATGTTATTCTTTTATAAAAACAATTTTAAACAGACACAGGTAACCTTGCGTTCTACACTCAGCCGGCTTGCAGTCCATGCTGACCCCAATAGAAAAGTGTATATTGCGTACGGCTGAACCAAATCAAATGATATATGGTCCTTGTTATAGTACGCGTGGGGGAAAATCATCTAAAAAGCAATGACTGGCTGATCATAATAATTATATCACAACACAATATACTTCTGTGTCGCCATTGAGCTTTGGTGGTCTGTTGTGAGTTAAATACGGGATGGTCAAAGTCAGACTATACTGGTATACCAAAACGTTCCAATTATCAAGGGTAACACCCCAGTAAACAGGCGCAAAGTTCTCGGCTCGTATCGCTGTGCAGATATCGTAAGATTTCAGCTCGATTGTCCGAGAATCAATTAGAGGGACTGGAGAGTTCGGGAGAGTTGGGGAGAGTGTAGGGGCCGACACCAGGACGCTACGGCACACAGTAAGCACTACAGCGCCAACTTACCGCAACAGTTTCGACGAAAATGACATCAGTCATGCCAAAGACGCCGTACATGCTAATGATAACGGCGTTGACCACGAGAACGGCAAATCCGACGAAGATCTGTGTCACCCCGAGAAGAATGGGCGATCTGCGTCCGTAGATCATCCGGATCCGTGAACGCGAAACGGGAACGGTATTTGACGACACGGGATCCATTATCAACGGAGGCTCCAGAGTGACTAGTCACGACAACATTGATTAATACGGCGCTTACCCAGGTGTGTGTCGGTTTTGAGGAGAGCCGTTTTGACAACTATTTTAATTAATTACTGGCGGAGTTATCCTACATTATGCGGTCTGCCGTGCCAGATGTATTTCCCGTTCTGGCAGTACGTTGCGATTCGTTTTTGGGTGTGCAACGTACTAGCTCAACTTTAGCATTTCAGCAAATACGTCCGACGCCTTATGACAAGAGAACACCAGAAATGTATGAAGTATTTCGTCATTTGCCTCTGGTATTCGCGTTGTGTCAGAGATGTATAATAACTCTGTGGCTTGAAGGTAGAGTTCCTGATGGCTTTGGAATGTGCTTCGAAAAGGGGGTTTGTGAGCGATATTTGCAGTATAGCACCACATTCCATCCGGCGTGGATGATCAACATCCCAGGTAGCGTTCAGATTGAAAGCATGATTTTAGCGTTCGTGGATTAATGCCAAATATGTTTGACTCTTGACCACAAAGTACCTTTCTTGTTTTCCCGTTTATTTTCTTCAGCGTGTGTGCCTGGTAGCGCAGCTC
>JAODUO010000507.1:252500-270000 GCA_025642075.2 Ridgeia piscesae
AGACACTAAAAGCTGTCCCTTGCTTTTCGCTTACCTGTGCATATGCATGCGTGACGAATAATGTTTGCCATGGGACAATCGTTTCAAGAATCTGGTCTTTATTTTATTTGTGTTTTGCTTCAAAAATGAGAGAGATATGAGATTTCCAAAGTATGGATCTTGCTTTTGCAGATGATGTAGTTCTCAGACTACAGAAAACTGTTGAGAGTAACACAGGAACTGTTGGACTGACTGTCAGCGTGACTAACATAAACGTAATCACCATAAACGTATTAACGATGCATGCAGGCTAATGTATGCAGAGGATACATACACTTCTGGGTCAGTCGTTTTATTAGGAGTTGTCATATTGAATTCGTTTATGGTGTGTGTCTACATAAATGCAGTTAAACATAGATACAAAGATAATATTTAAAAACCATATCGTAATGAAAATACTAAACAAATTATTAACATATCGAATGCTGCCGTTATGTTAATTAAATAACAGTTATGTTATGCTTTAAATATTTCAACCAACACGTGAATATTAATGTCAACCATGACTGATAGACTGTCTTTCAGGTGTTGGCACAGCAAGTAAATTTATATACGGACTAAACAAGGTCTCACTCCCAAGACACTAAGTATGGTACATTTGTAAGCTTACCAGTCCTCCAACGGTATTACTGGCTTATTCTTAATCCGTTACTGTTCACTTACTTGTTGAACGAGTACAGCAGTTTCATCTGCATTATGCATGTCATACGCCACATCTACGCTTCCAATGAAACCATACGTAGCAAACGCGGTCGAGAAAAGTGAACACATCATGAAGGCAACAACCTGGAATGACATGATGTCATTGGTATTTTTAAAAACATAACCTGACAGAGCATCCCAAATTATCAACGTTGCACCAACACTAATCTTGATATGTATTAATAATGATACAAATGTATTACACTTATATATCCTGAGGGTTCTGAGAAGAGAGGTAAAACTGAGAACTGCGATTCTCCAAAAGGACCGCCGACTGTTTAGGGTGGAAATGCGATTTTTAAGTAGTACGTCTTTCATTTGTTTTTGAACGGTGGCTATAGTTTCACATGAGTTTACAGAGATATGAATTCATTCAGAACTGCTAAGCAGGCTTGTTAACATTCGACTTAGTTTTGTTGAGCATATCTTTCTAGAGGATAATCATGCAATTCCAGAAACATTCAAATGTTAGCCATGAAAACGTGCTTATCCCACTTAGTTCCATCAAGTGAGTACGTCTATAATATGTTGCGCTAGTTCAAAGAGCGGCGCGAATGTATCTGGCTATGGAAAGTGATGGATATCTATGTGCAAATAGTATTCGTTCGTTAATTGCAGTGTAACTGAATGATTCCGATTTAGTATACATTGTTTTGTATTTTGTAAAAGTAGCTTTGAAACTTACCAAGCGCTTCTTTTTGAATACAGCAGCGGCGAGCCCAGTGATGCCCGCAGCCAGGTACTGCAGAAAAAACATAAATCATATTATTTCTGATTGAGTTTACAAGTTAACACTAACACCAGCAACAACACAGTCAGTAGTAACAGTAACAACAACTTCAGCAATAATGAAAACGACGATGATAGTAACCACGATATCAACATGTTTATTAACATTTTCTATTAATTATGCATTAGCTAAGAGACTGAAGCAGACGTAGGTCATTGACATGCTAGAGGTCATACTATATTAACGGGAATTGAATCTAACATAGTCAAGGACACTATTTGTTGAAATTCAACGTGTGTGTGTGTTTAAATATGCCATGCCCGTATACGATATGAATACTTAAAACTTATGCAATCTGAATTTACCTTTAAACGCTTATGATACGAACAAAAATGTTATGTTTGGTCATCTTCATTAGAACGGAAGCAATAACATCGTTTTTCAATGTGCCAGCGAATGTTGTCATTCACTAAGTCTCTCCAAGAATGTAATCGTTTCATATTGAACTACTGCAACAATATTTTATAGTTGCTATTGTCATGTTCCTCTATTGTTATTCATTATACATGATTGCAAGACAATTGCACACTGATAATTATGATACTACTAATAATTATTGTTATTGCTAGCATTATTATTGTATTATCAAGTCCACAACATTCTCGTAGGGCTGTGGCTCAGGGGTAGAGCTTCGGACCCCCGACTAAGAGAGTCCGTGTTCGAATCCTGTGCTGCAGAACCGTTGGGCAAGTGTTATCACTGTCCATTGCTTCTGTTCAATAAAATATAATCAATAATTGAGGCGTGGCTGAGTGCTTCCCAGATAAGCTGAGATGATATCTGATTGAATAGGTCTGCCAGAGAAACAACGTGTAAAGCGCTTTGTGCAGCAATCCTTAGGACTGGACAGTTTGATATATAAGAATTCACCTTTTTTCTCGAACAATGCGAATGAAAGCTTTGCAATTTTGAGATGTGGTAAATGTACAATACAATACAACATAATACACTACAACAACATTTACTGGTGCCAAATGGGAAACTCACATGGTGGAATTTCACATTAACGCAACTCAACAATTTTAGATTCTTTACGTAATTATATCAATAATAATAGTTGTAGACGTAATCAAATATACTGTACAGTTCATGTTGGTGTTATTGTAGGCCCCATTCACCGTTCACTTCCCCTTCCCAATCTCGCTTGAACAGTCTGGTGGAAGTTGCCATAACAATATTGCAATATCGGTTCGTTCGTGCTCTTTCACACAGGTACCTGTGGCCAGATAGCAACAGAATAACACTCGTGCAATGGATGACAAGTGCCTTTTAACATGTCTGTTGTCTTCTTGACCACGCATGATTCATACAGTTCATCCACCGTTGGAAGCGTCATTCCAATGACTCCGCTGGCTATATTCCAAATAAATCAAAAACTGTTCCGCATTTCGACGCAGTCCGGTATTAATATGAACGGTGTGAATGTGTTTGTCACACCTGGCACGCGGTCCCAGTATATCGATTTATTTTTACATGCTATTCGTGGTGACATCCTAGCAACCTGATGTAACATGAGTTGTTCAACTATGCGTGCGAATACCAATTATGTTTGTCATAAAAAGCCGTCTGATCCTTCAGTTTCAGTTTAAACCGGCCAACACACAAGGCTACATGTAGCACCACACCGAGCACAGGCTTTGGAAACGTGGAAGGCACGAGGTGGCCTGAGCCTCGAATATTTGTTGAGAGGAATACATTGCAACGGCTTTTAATAATTAAAAGGTTATGTATGTATCATTAGTTTAATGAATAACTGGCTACATATAGTGGTGGATATTTGTGTACGAATAGACGTCGAGTATTAACTGCACCATACACGGATGGTTACCAAATAAGTATGCCGTAGAGTGCTTTAATCAATCCTGAGGATTGTGTACAGCGCTGCATAAAACTTACCATTGCATCCGGGATACACATGGACCCACAACTAGTTCATACCTTTTTGAATTCTATTCACGATACGTTTGTCTCATAATATATTGATAAGATTATCATGACTCCCTCATATGACAACAAAACGAAACATTGTTATTCTTATGTTGTTATAAAACTATGTTAAACGGACAGGGGTAACTTTGCGTTCTATACTCGGGCGGCTTGTGATCCGTGCGAACCCCAATAGAAAATGGTACATACACTGTGTACGGCTGTGCCAAATCAAATAATCTTTGGTTGTTATGATGGTACGCATGGGGGAAAGTCATTTTAACAGAAAGAAAACAATAACTGAGTGATCAGCATATATCACAAAACAGGCATTGAGTTCTGGTGGTCTGTTGAGAGTTAAATACGGTATGCCTAAACTTAGACTATACAGATTTACCAAAACCTTCCAGTTATCATGAATTACACCGCAGTCAACAGGCGCCCAGCTCTGGCTCGTATCGCTGTGCAGATATCGTAAGTGATCTGCTCGATTGTCGGAGAATAATGTAGAGTGGCTGGAGAGTTGGGGAGAGTGTAGGGGCCGCCACCAGGACGCTAACGGCACACAGTAAGCCCTACAGCGCCAACTTACCGCAATAGTTTCATATACAATTAGACGACCCCCATCGTAGCCGTCGTACGTGGAACGGATAACGAGGTTGACCATGAGAACTGCAAGTCCGACGCCGATCTGTGTCCCCCCGAGAAGAAGCGATGATCTGCGTCCGTAGATCATCCGGACCTGTGCTTGCGAGACGGGAACGGGATCTGCAGCCTCAGTTGTGTTTAACGACACGGGATCCATTATCAGCGGAGGCTCCATAGTCACTTGTCACGACAACATTGATTAATATGGCGCATAACCAGGTGTGTGTCGGTTTTGAGGAGAGCCGTTTTGACAACAATGTTAATTAATTACTGGCGGAGTTATCCTACATTATGCGGTCTGCGGTGCCAGATGTATGTCCCGTTCTGGCAAGGTACGTTCCGATTCATTTTTGCGAATTGCGTATGCAACGTACTTGCTGAACTTTAGCATTTCAGCAAATACGTCCTACGCGTTAAGATAAGCTCTTCGCAACATCAGAACCATATAAAGCATTTCGTCATTTGCCTCTTGTATCCGCGTCGTATCTGAGATACATAAAAACTCGGAGACTTGAAGGTTGAGTTCCTGGTGGCTTTGTAGTATGCTTCGAAGAGAGGGTTTGTGAACGCTATTTGCACTATAGCCACACATTCCAGTGGCGTAGCCAGGATTTTGCGTTGGAGGCGGCCATCCGACAATTTAGCAAACTCTTTATATATATATATATATATATATATATATATATATATATATATATATATATATATATATATATATAATCAAACTCTACTCGCTTAAAATGAATACCGTCATGATAACCAAGTTCACTGACAAATGTAGCTTGCAGTTCAGTCAAACCATTCAAAGAAGACGTCAAAGTGATAATGTAAGAGATACGATACATTATTAAAGAGACATGAATCCCAAGCTTCTACATAATAACCGCCTATATCCGGCCACCACATTTCTCGCGCTACATATTCCAAACCTGCTGACAGAAACCATGACAAATACCAATATGTTGTCACTTACTCTGATGAAACAATATTTAAACATTCCTACCTTAACTCTGATGATGTGACGTTGGCGTTCAACCAGTAACTTCACAACATGTAACGTTACTTATTACAGTTTATAAATTCACGACAAGAAGTGGCATTTATCCGGGAGAAAATCGACTAGATGAATTGCTTTGGTTACAAAGACGACCACAACCGGTGCAAGTGATTGGAGGAAAGTCGAAGGGGTATGGGAGATAGACGCATATCACGTAAACTTATAGGAAACGTGCTTAGCTCGTGTGTTAGTCAGGTAAATATGAATGCACGATTGCACTAAAAGGGAAACAACTGGAGAAGGTCCTGGTTGGTAAGAATAATAGTAGGAGTTAAGAGAGCTGATGTGAGAAGAATGGATGAAATAAGATTGGAGTTTGGAGTGAAAGAAAATGTTAAGAAGAAGAAATTGGTGAGCAGAACACGGGCTAGTCATGTGAAAAGAATAGCAGTTGAAAAACTGGCCAAGAGAGCAGATGGCCAGGCAGATCAAGGGAAATGGAGGCGAGGAAGACCGAAATTGCGATATGTGATTGCATTAATAGTGACCTAGAAAGAGTGGAAGAAGAATGGAGAATGGAGCAACAGACAGAAGGAATTGGAGAATGCTGACAGAGATCATAGTGAGAGAAAAGTGACAGGAAGAAAAAAGACCATGGAAAAGAAAATCATAGTCAACTCACCCTGACGACAGTGAAGCCAAGAAAAGAAGAACAACAAAATGCAATTTTACCCTAGTCTAGTAACCGGGCAACTATTATTTTGAATACTTGACAGCCATTAGCCATCGTGGACATTGAGAAAGCTGACAATTTCATTGCTCGGTCACCTCTTATGCTGTAGCCAGCAACATAAGTGGAGAATTCGTAACTTAATCGTATCGGAATTACGATACATTTCTTTGGGAAGGGCAATCTTACACAGGCATCCTCACACCCTGTGTACGTGGTGACATTGTGAATCAGGTCCTCCGTTCCCACCATCCTAATTTTCGACAGGATTCGGGAGCCATGGCCCCCTGGCCCCCCTCTGGCTACACCACTGCCACATTCCGCCCAGCGTGGATGATCAACATGACAGGTAGCGTTCAGATTAAAAGCATGTTTGTTGCGTTCGTGGATAAATGCCAAATATGTTTGACCCTTTAACGACCACAAAGTACCTGTCTCGTTTCCCCGTTTCTATTCTTCAGCGTGTGTGCCTGGTAGCGCAAGTCGACTTAGCAGATATGAGAATGGATGGATGATTATAGACGTCTGACACTGTAGACCAGCTAGTACACTCTACATATGTGCCAATCGCCGGAAGCTTCAGATACATGCTGTAATTAAGTTATTCGATAACTATTTATGATATTTCAAAGTTACCAGTTGACATATGTGATCAGCAGAGTTATATTTGTATCGCACGTCATACGCCTTGCGATTATCATGTAAATCGTATGCTATTTGAACCTTTTCGGTAGAGTAGCGGTAGCACTAAATAACAAATATATTGAAATCTTACGGTCTCGCGTGCGATTACTTTATAACTCTAAAACCGTTATCTGCATATAGGTAACCTAAGTATGACAGTGGCGCCACATTAAGGACACTAATTAATCGGGCGAACTTCTATAAAGAAACAGTGGCGCCACACCACAGACACGTGATAAACTAGTATGGGTAGATTCTAGCCTCGATTACCGAGGGAACATTGTTGAGCCCGCCACTACCGACTGGGGAAAGTATGCTATGCGTTTATGACCGCCAGGACATCCTTACCCTCCAGAATAGGGTAGATACGATGATTGGCTCTTCAGCCAACTTTGAAATAACAAATTAAATAAGGATACCGGTTTTTTATCAGATAATATATTATAATAAAAAAAACACTATTCAAAGTTAAAATTAAATTGACGCTGAAACATGTCACACACGAAACAAGACATAAATGAGAAACGTGTGTTGTTAGTTTATCATTTATGTTCATGTTCTACATGTATGTTTCTGCATAGATACTTGTATAGCTTATAAAATAGTGAAATAATCCTAAACAGTGGGGCAATGTGACGGCCTCGAGCAGTGGCCTGGGACACTACACATAAGGGTTAGATAAGCACAGCATAGGTTTCACCAGCTTATCTTCTCAGCGACGTTACCCAGTCGAGTCAGAGTTGGTTATCCGAGACTAGGGTCAATTCAGAAAGTTGCGAATAGTCGTAGTAAAACAGTTCATTACATAAATGTTTTTGGGAGCAGAGAAACTCGATATAACGACACATTGTTCTACACGCGAATATTCCAGTGTTGATAATGATAATTAATTAACAAAGGTTTTTATTTTATTTAAAAACAAACACGATAATCGATATTACAACGGGTAAAAAACAGTTGGTTGGCCTATCAGTCATATCGTGAGTGTCCATCATGTTGAATTGTGCTGTAAGCATTTGATTTGTTAAGCTAAACCGATTTCACATATGCTAAAGCTACGAGATTATGAAACGATATTTTGAAGAGAATCATTGATATATCTAATTCATAATCATCAATAATACAAAATTATACACGAGCGAAACCACACTGACGTAAATCATAAAACAATGGAACAAAAACAGAGAAATGTAAACAAAGCTTCAAAACGCGCACAACCGTTTCCCATTAATATACATCGTAGTAATTGTAGCAGATGTTAGGTTTATCGGAACACGAATCTGTTGATTACACCTGTATTGAAACGACGGTCAATGTCTTAAAACAATGTCTGGTTGTATATTTATCCCTGCGGAGCGACAGAAGAGAGAGAGAGAGAGAGAGAGAGAGAGAGAGAGAGAGAGAGAGAGAGAGAGAGAGAGAAGGAGGGGGGGAGAAGAGAGAGACATTGAATACGAAAACATCACAGGGATGTGAGACAGTGCTCATGCGTTATCGCCTCACGCCGGGTCTTCAGAGACGAGACATGTGACTCTGTGTGCGCGCCACCAGACTCGGCTTGATGTCAGTTACCGCCTTGCAGCCTGCAACAGCAATCCACGCGCGGCCGTGTCAGTCAGCTCGGCTACTATTGTCAAAGGTCACCTAGTGAACATTCCTACTACTGAAACACGTGGTCACTGACAACAATATTTAATATAAACCTAAATAATATATTGCGAGATGACGCGCACATTATGTTTGACACTCCGAACAAATTATTTACCCCATTTGAGGTGATAATCTTGACATATTTCGAAAACTCAAATATCGTAGACGTGAAGACAAATTAGAATAGTTTAAAAATAAACTCCTATTACCACACAACGCCATTGCTGTGTCAAATTCTGACTTCAGTATTTGGAGAACTTCCTGCACACCTTCAGCGCCCTGGGAAAGGAACAAAAGTTGTGACGTCACACGAGCTTTGTCCATCTATGCTTTTTCTACTTGTAAGTAAGAAAACTCATTAATGGAATGCATTTTCAGGTTGCTTTGTTATATACATTTACTGTTAATTAATACTAATCAGTGTATATTAGTATGACTTAAAATGTTTGTTATGACGTGAACAAAAAGAACGATAGCGCGCAAGTTTAATAAAAAAGTATGTTTTAGTAGCAATTGAGAACCGTGGAAATATGAAGAGCTACTGGCAGGGAACTGGTGCACTAACTCATTTAACATGGAGGAACCATTCTGCAAACTGATCAAAAGCCTCACATGGATGGAACTAGTAACTACTGGAAGAACAATCTTACAAATACCACAATTAAGTGTAAAGGGTTGTTTAAATACGTGTACCAGTCGCTTTACAAAAACATGTTAGTATATCATATATACTTGATATCCATATGATAAGCATGCGTAGTTTGAAGGAATATTGTAGTTGTGTAACACAAATTGGTTCCATCCGTGTGAGGGCGCCACCAATGTACAAAATGGCGTGGATTTGATTGAATCAGCTCTCTGGTCCATTGGCTGTGAAGTAGTTACGTTGTAGGCGACGCCGTAGATGGCGGGTCGCCCGATGAACACGGCCCGAGCTCCGAGGGCGAGTGCCTTGAGGACGTCCGTGCCGAGTCTGATGCCGCCGTCGAGGTAGACCTCGCAGCGGCCGGCCACTGCAGCGACGACCTCGCCCAGCGCGTCCTGCTGCAACAGACATGTGAGTGGACGCACATGACCTGGGGTAGGACAGGCAACATATAAATGTACCCTCACTGTATGTATGTGGTATACTAAAAACAAAAGATAAATTATTGTATAGCGCAGTTTCCGATCCTGAGGATTATTCAAAGCGTTTTCGTTTACTCCCTGACAGACATATTCAATCGAACTCATCTCGGCTCCTCTGGGAATAATTCAACCTCGTTACAATTAATGCGCGAATAATATCCGTACACAAATGTCACTGCTGCATACAGCCAGGCCCGGCAACGCAGGGTGAACAAACGTTCCCAAGGTTAGATGCGGCTGCACACGACTCCGATCCTCTACTCACTAAGTCGCTGCGCCAGACTGGTTCCAGACTTATCGCGGTATACATAAAATATATTCACCTTATCACCTGACCTTGTTTTTTGTTGATTAACATTTAATGTTAATAAACAAAAACAATACAAGTATTGCTTATAAACCATGCAAACGACCGCAAACACCAATGTTCCTACACTTCCCAGAAATTCAACCCCGACGCAAAGCAGTTTCAATTAATTGTCATATTTCACGCGCATTCTACGATGTCTCCTCGCCCGACAGGCCGACCGCGTTGTTCTTGGAAACAAAGGAACGACGCGTTCGACAGGCGATCGAGATTACAAAAACAGTATAATAATCTTAATCGCTCGTGTAAACGTGCCCCGAATGAAACACGTGAAGACAGCGGGGAGACAAAGTACCGTGGCGGGGACGCCGTCGAGTTGTCTGCCGCCGTGGTTCGACACAACGATACCGTCCACGCCGCTGTTGACGGCCTCCCGGGCATCTTCGGCTACAACAGACATCAACCGCTGCCTCCAGTCTCACAAGATACTTCAACACACGTCAACCGCTGCCTCCAGTCTCACAAGATACTTCAACACACGTCAACAGCTGCCTCCAGTCTCACAAGATACTTCAACACACGTCAACCGCTGCCTCCAGTCTCACAAGATACTTCAACACACGTCAACCGCTGCCTCCAGTCTCACAAGGTACTTCAACACACGTCGACCACTGCCTCCAGTCTCACAAGATACTTCAACATACGTCAACCGCTGCCTCCTGTCTCACAAGATACTTCAACACACGTCAACCGCTGCCTCCAGTCTCACAAGATACTTCAACACACGTCAACCGCTGCCTCCAGTCTCACAAGATACTTCAACACACGTCAACCGCTGCCTCCAGTCTCACAAGATACTTCAACACACGTCAACCGCTGCCTCCAGTCTCACAAGATACTTCAACATACGTCAACCGCTGCCTCCATCTCACATGATACTTCAACACACGTCAACCGCTGCTTCCAGTCTAACAATGTACTTCAACACACATCAACCGCTGCCTACAGTCTCACAAGATACTTCAACACACGTCAACCGCTGCCTCCAGTCCCACAACATACTTCAACATACGTCAACCGCTGCCTCCAGTCCCACAATGTACTTCAACACACATCAACCGCTGCCTCCAGTGTCACAATGTACTTCAACACACATCAACCGCTGCCTCCAGTCCCACAATGTACTTCAACACACATCAACCGCTGCCTCCAGTGTCACAATGTACTTCAACACACATCAACCGCTGCCTACAGTCTCACAACATACTTCAACACACATCAACCGCTGCCTCCAGTCCCACAATGCACTTCAACACACATCAACCGCTGCCTACAGTCTCACAACATATTTCAACACACATCAACCGCTGCCTCCAGTCCCACAATGTACTTCAACACACATCAACCGCTGCCTCCAGTGTCACAATGCACTTCAACACACATCAACCGCTGCCTCCAGTCCCACAATGTACTCAACACACATCAACCGCTGCCTACAGTCTCACAACATACTTCAACACACATCAACCGCTGCCTCCAGTGTCACAATGTACTTCAACACACATCAACCGCTGCCTACAGTCTCACAACATACTTCAACACACATCAACCGCTGCCTCCAGTCCCACAATGTACTTCAACACACATCAACCGCTGCCTCCAGTGTCACAATGCACTTCAACACACATCAACCGCTGCCTCCAGTCCCACAATGTACTTCAACACACATCAACCGCTGCCTACAGTCTCACAACATACTTCAACACACATCAACCGCTGCCTCCAGTGTCACAATGTACTTCAACACACATCAACCGCTGCATACAGTCTCACAATGTACTTCAACACACATCAACCGCTGCCTCCAGTGTCACAATGTACTTCAACACACGTCAACCGCTGCATACAGTCTCACAATGTACGTCAACACACGTCAACCCGTGCAGACAGTCTAACAAGATACTTCAACACAGGTCAACCGCTGCCTACATTCTCACAAGATACTTCAACTCACGTCAACCGTTGACTCCAATCTCCCAATATATTACAACACACGTCAACCGTTGCCTCCAGTCTCATAAAATACTTGTAATAAAACACCTTTCGCTCACATATATGGAAGACAATTTGAACACTTAGACATAAATATCTGATATTAGTAAATAGAGTCAAGGAACTACAACTAATACATGTTGGCTACATCAAAAGAAAAGATTCCTTATACAAATAAAAAACAATCTTAGAAAACAAAGTAGAGGGAAAGAGACGAAGGGGAAGACGAATGAGAAGATGAATGCAGGAGAACGACGGGAGATAGACCGGGGTGTCGGGAACTCGTCCGGACAACAACATCTCACAAGATATGCTGAACAGAAGATAGCGTGGGTAAAACGGGGGGTCTCCCTATACAACAACCGATGCAAACGTCAGCTAAGTAAAATGGGCAATGGTATGCCAGTTGAAGATTCCAACATCAGGACCATGTCTCTGTGTAGTCAGACAGTCGTGTCTAATCAATACAAGGACCATGTCACCATGTAATCAAACAGTCGTGTCTAATAAACACAAGGACCATATCACCAAGGACCACGTCACCACCACTAATCAACACAAGGATCTTGTCACCATGTATTCAACAGTCGTGTCTAATCAATACAAGGATCGTGTCACAATGTAATCAGACATTCGTGTCTAATCAAAACAAGGACCATGTCACCGTGTAGTCAGACAGTCGTGTCTAATCATCACTATGATCACGTTACCATATAGTCAGACAGTCGTGTCTAATAAACACAAGGATCATGTCACCAAATAGTCAGGCAGTCGTGTATAATCAACACAAGGATTATGTCACCAAATAGTTAGACAGTCGTGTTTAATAAACACAAGGATCATGTCACCAAATAGTCAGGCGTCCGTGTATAATCAACCCAATGATCACGTCACCATGTAGTCAGACTGTCGTGTCTAATAAACACAAGGACCATGTCACCAAGGACCACGTCACCATCACTAATCAACAAAAGGACCATGTTACCATGTAGTCAACAGTTGTGTCTGTCTAATCAATACAAGGACCATGATGTAATCAGACAGTCGTGTCTAATCAAAATAAGGACCATGTCACCGTGTAGTCAGACAGTCGTGTCTAATCAACACAAGGATCATGTCGTCATGTAGTCAGACAGTCGTGTATAATCAACCCAATGACCATGTCACCATGTAGTCAGACAGTCGTGTCTAATCAACAAAGGACCACGTCACCATGTAGTCAGACAGTCGTGTCTAATCAAAACAAGGACCATGTCACCGTGTAGTCAGACAGTCGTGTATAATCAACACAAGGACCATGTTACCATGTAGTCAGACAGTCGTGTCTAATCAATACAAGGACCATGTCACCATGTAATCAGACATTCGTGTCTAATCAAAACAAGGACCATGTCACCAAATAGTCAGGCAGTCGTGCCTAATCAACACAATGATCACGTCACCATGTAGTCAGGCAGTCGTGTCTAATCAACATAATGACCATGTCACCATGTAATCAGACAGTCGTATCTAATCAACACAAGGACCAAGTCACCGTCACTAATCAACACAAGGATCTTGTCACGAAGTAGTCAGGCAGGCGTATCTAATCAACACCATGATCACGTCACCATGTAGTCAGACAGTCGTGTCTAATCAAGATAATGACCATGTCACCATATAATCAGTCGTGTCTAATCAACACAAGGACCACGTCACCAAAGACCACGTCACCATCACTATTCAACACAAGGATCATGTCACCATGTAGTCAGGCAGTCGCGTCTAATCAACACAAGGACAGTGTCACCAGGAAGTCAGATAGTCGTGGTTGCTGGTGTGAAGTGATTATTAACAAGTTACTGTCAATGTGTGTCTCGCCCATGGATACGGTCACATCCAACAGACTCCCGTGGAACGTTTACGCCAGAAACATAAAAGCAATAGCAACTAACTGTCCAACGACCAAAGGTGACAGAGATTACCTCGAGCGACAGTCACTCACCGGTAAGGATCCCCTTGACGACCACGGGTAAGTCGGTGACAGTCTTGAGCCATCTGATATCGGCCCACGTCAACGACTGGTCGAACTCTGTTTTTTTCTCGGATTTATTCATCCGAGTTCCGCTGTTTGAATTAATCGCGAAATTTGCCATACTGAAAGCGCAAGAATATTCCACACGTGCTGTGATAACACGATTGACGAAACGCTTCCTATCATAAGGCGGACGTATTAACTAGATCAACTTCATAAGCAAGTGGACAATGAACCTTTTGCTTTTGTGGATCCAACGAGTTTATCTACATGTTTATAGCTTCTTTCTGAGGTATCTGTTGATTTTTTTACGCGTATTATTACTGCGATCAGCATATACCATAATTATAAATTATAATTGTAAAATGTCTATATCGCCTACATCCTTGAATGTTGAAACTCAGAGGCGCAACAAACAAACCAATTTGGCGTAATCAGAAACGGAACGTCGTCACGAGAGCACGAATGGGCCGATAGGTTATGGAAAGTAATTTCATATGTGTGTGTGTGTGTGTGTGTGTGTGTGTGTGTGTGTGTGTGTGTGTGTGTGTGTGTGTGTGTGTGTGTGTGTGTGTGTGTGTGTGTGTGTGTGTGTGTGTGTGTGTGTGTGTGTGTGTGTGTGTGTGTGTGTGTGTGTGTGTGTGTGTGTGTGTGTGTGTGTGTGTGTGTGTGTGTGTGTGTGTGTGTGTGTGTGTGTGTGTGTGTGTGTGTGTGTGTGTGTGTGTGTGTGTGTGTTGTGTGTTTTTTTTTGGGTGGGGTTGTGTGTGTGTGTTTTTTTGTGTGTGTGTGTGTGTGTGTGTGTGTGTGTGTGTGTGTGTGTGTGTGTGTGTGTGTGTGTGTGTGTGTGTGTGTGTGTGTGTGTGTGTGTGTGTGTGTGTGTGTGTGTGTGTGTGTGTTGTGTGTGTGTGTGTGTGTGTGTGGTGTGTGTGTGTGGTGTGTGTGATGTGTGTGTGTGTGTGTGTGTGTGTGTGTGTGGGTGTGTGTGTGTGGTGTGTGGTGTGTGTGGGTGTGGGGTGTGGGTGTGGGTTGTGGTGTGGTGTGTGGGTGTGTGGGGTGGTGTGTGGTGTGTGTGGTGGTGTGTGGTGTGTGGTGTGTGTGTGTGTGTGTGTGTGTGTGTGTGTGTGTGTGTGTGTGTGTGTGTGTGTGTGTGTGTTGTGTGTGTGTGTGTGTGTTTGTGTGTTTGTGTGTTTGTGTTTGTGTGTATTTTTATGAAAGGTGGCTATTGGTTCAGAATATTTAATTGTAATGGGCGGTAGATTACAGATTGTTGTTCCAGCTATATAGAAAGCACGTTTGTCAATATTGAGCTTAGTCTTAGGAATAGCCATTTGTTTGGAAACGGATGATCTAAAGGTTCTAGCATGTTTACTAAATATGTGGGTTGTTGAGTAGAAAAGATACGGCGGTATGTAACGTAATTATGTTACATTCCGTTTATTTAGAGTGAATTAATGCCTTCGTGCGTTCTTGCTTTCATACATGTATGTGTGTTCATACGTACATTTGTACGTATACGTACACGTACACGTACACGTGCGTATGTAGTTATTTCAGCGCCGCTCAAACGTCATCATCAGAGCACAGGTTTGAAACGAATTTTGATGGTAAATGCAACTGCGAACCCACATGAAATATGCTTAGTTCGTCTTCAATGTGTTTAATCACGGCTGCAATAATTCTAGATGGTTTCTATACAGAAACAATACAACAAGAATGAATACACATCCTACATTGAACAGGGAGGGAAGAGAAAATCACCAACAACAAGAACGTGGAACCGCAGACGACTTCAAGAACATAAAAACGATTCGAACGCTCATTACATTTCCACCCGCTGACAACGTCGAATGGAAATGTGAAAAAATTTCGAACGCTCATTACATCTTCTTGTTTTTCCATGTAAGATTACTACGGTATCAAATGTTTGTACAATACGTGCATATGTTGAATTCCGCTAACGGGGTCGACCCGAAGCTGACCTGTACTGCGGCGGCAAGGAGAACTGGTTCCTGTCTTGCGCGAGTCGCTTGCCCAACAGCGGTGTGTCCACGGTGACAACAAAGGCCTTGTAGCCGCTCTTCTCGGCACGACGCACAAGTGACAGCGTCACAGCCCGATCTCGGAAGACGAACGTCTGTTCGACACGACACGACACGACATGCGTGTTCAGAAGTTATAGTAATTACATCGAAACCCCGATTTCAATTCCGGGCTTCACGTTACCCGTTAAAAAAGAACTGAAATTAGTTAAACTAAATTATTATCACCAAAAACGCAATGACATTTTGGTGATATTAATTTAGTTTCAATTATTTAAATATAGTCGTATTGCCACAGTTAAGAAAAGCAACACAAAACACGTGTGCCTCATCATTATAAAGATACTACAAATTGATCAAAAAGAAAGTAGCATTCAGGCTCATATTCAATATACAGAAACGTGTTTATCGACATAGTAGAATATCAGTATGTGTTTACAATATAACGTTTCCTGTTCGTTCGTCAAAGTTATCCCGTGTTCCCTTCTTAAGGTACAAAACATATTGCTGCACTTGTAATGGAATGACCGGCGACTTACTTGAAAGAAGTGCAGGCCGCCCGCAGCGCCCTCTGCGATGTCTTCGATGCTGCGCGTTGCCATGGTGCTAAGGACGAACGCCACGCCCATTGCCTTTGCTCCTGTAAGTGGGCGTTCATGTAGGATGTAGAAAGCGCCATATTTATTTCGCTCCCAGTGGTGTCTTAATTGTATTGGCAGATGTTCTATCTATGTCAATATAACGATATATTACTCAGCCAAGTCCTGTCAACTGTTGTGTTCGGGAGTCGACTGTTGTTCTGCTGAACACAAAGTGTGTGGGGAGAGATCTGGTGAATGTATGCAGAGAGACACGTGGAGAGAAAATGGGAATGAGGAAGAGACAAGGACGGACGGACGGACGGACGGACGGACGGACGGACGGACGGACGGACGGACGGACGGACGGACGGACGGACGGACGGACGGACGGACGGACGGACGGACGGACGGACGGAACGGACGGACGGACGGACGGACGGACGGACGGACGGACGGACGGACGGACGGACGGACGGACGGACGGACGGACGGACGGACGGACGGACGGACGGACGGACGGACGGACGGACGGACGGACGGACGGACGGACGGACGGACGGACGGACGGACGGACGGACGGACGGACGGACGGGACGGACGGACGGACGGAGACGGACGGACGGACGGACGGACGGACGGACGGACGGACGGACGGACGGACGGACGGACGGACGGACGGACGGACGGACGGACGGACGGACGGACGGACGGACGGACGGACGGACAGGACGGACGGACAGGGACGGACGGACGGACGGACGGACGGACGGACGGACGGACGGACGGACGAGACGGACGGACGGACGGACGGACGGACGGACGGACGGACGGAGGACGGACGGACGGACGGACGGACGGACGGACGGACGGACGGACGGACGGACGGACGGACGGACGGACGGACGGACGGACGGACGGACGGACGGACGGACGGACGGACGGACGGACGGACGGACGGACGGACGGACGGACGGACGGACGGACGGACGGACGGACGGACGGACGGACGGACGGACGGACGGACGAGACGAGACGAGACAGAGACAGAGACAGAGACAGAGACAGAGACAGAGACAGAGACAGAGACAGAGACAGAGACAGAGACAGAGACAGAACAGGACAGAGACAGAGACAGAGACAGAGACAGAGACAGAGACAGAGACAGAGACAGAGACAGAGACAGACAGACAGACAGAGAGAGAAGAGAGAGAGA
>JAODUO010000507.1:272500-285000 GCA_025642075.2 Ridgeia piscesae
TGCGTGTGTGCGTGCGTGTGTGTGCGTGTGTGCGAGTGTGAGCGCGGGCGGTCCCCTACCCTGAGCTGTGGCCACTTCGCCATCCGGATGTGCCATTCGATGCCTGGCGGAAGGCGCGATGCACACTGGGAAGGCAATCTTGTGTCCAAGCACAGTCGTGCTGAGGTCGCGTCGTGACACGTCACGAAGACATCTCGGCCGAAGCTGATACCTTAATAAACAATTAACCCACGTCTACCCCCACACTATACGACATGCATACTGGAAGAACAAAATATATACATTTTCTAGAAAACTATTGTTTATTAAAAGGTAGTTTCTCAATACGGATTGTGAGCTGTAATCTTAGAGGAGTGTCCGGATCCGATAACGTCTACCTTTTTGTGTGTTACTTATTTTCTACAAACACAACATTGTAATGTGTTACGTTGATGTCTGTCTTCACATGATTCAAATGAAACACTATTTTGTTACTTTGATGTATATCTTCATATGGATCAAATAAAACAATATTCTGCCTCTTAAAATACAGTTGAGAACAAGTTTGCATTTGTACGTTTTTCTGCATTGCAGGTGTATGTTTTTGTCGAGGTTTATAGGAGTTGAACGTTTTGTGAGGTATTGCTGGGACTCCTGGTTTCCGAAAGTCAATATTTTGCAAAAAGGGTATCCCGATGTATGCAAGACGTGTCCAGGGCCCAGTTTCATAAAGCCGTGTAACTTTGCGCACAATTACGCGATCTACTGGTCGCAGCTAACAACGAATAGTCTAGCTGCCGCCTTTGTCATTCGCATAGCAAATGGGAAGCTATGGTGAATGTAAAGGAGATCCAGTGTAAACATTAATTATGTTGAAAGTGGGCGTGTCGGGAGCATACTGTAAATATTTCAACTTCGGGAGCATACCGTAAATATTTCAACTACCGAAAAGTTACGCCTACCAAATACATGGTGCAGCTAAAGGCAACTATGGAGCAGACTCGTGAAACGCAACTAGCGTAACTTTACGACGTTTTAGGCTTTCGACGGGTTATCGGCCGCTACGACGTTTTAAGTACGCTCCATGAAACTGAGCCCAGGGCCCAGTTTCATGAATCCGTGTAACTTTACGAGCAATTATGTAGTCTACTGGTCGCAAGTAATAGCGACTATTCAGTGCAGCTTACAGCCAGTTTCATGAGACCGATTTAGCATTCGCGTTAACACATCGACATAGAATTGGCCTAATTGTAACACCAACAATGGTAGCTATGAAAATAAGAGATATGAAGGATAATAAATCACCTGGAGTGGATGGGATTCCTCCCAAATTACTATTGGAAATTGTAGAACAAGTCAGCATACCGCTTGCAACAGTATTCAATTTGTCATTAGAGGAGGGAATAGTTCCGTTAGAATGGAAAGAAGCAAACATTATACCATTATTTTAAAAAGGTTCGAGAAACAAGTCAGAGAACTACAGACCAGTGAGTTTAACATCGGTGATTTGCAAACTATTAGAAAGACTAATTAAGGATCACCTGGTTGATTTTCGTGTTAAAAATAAATTGATAAATCCATCTCAACATGGGTTTTAAAAAGCGAGGTCATGCTTAACAAATATGTTATGTTTTTTTGGAAGATGTCACAAAGTGGGTAGATGAAGGATCACCAGTAGATATAATGTACTTAGATTTAAAAAAAGCTTTTGACAAAGTGCCACACCAGACTACTACTTAAACTAAAGGCCCATGGCATAGACAATGGAATGATCAACTGGATAGAAAAATGGCTTATTGATAGAAGACAAAGAGTAGTAGTTGATGGGGAGGTTTCAAACTGGAAATCGGTTTTGAGTGGTGTATCGCAGGGATCAGTACTGGGACCTATGTTATTCTTAATATATGTCAATGATTTGGATGATGACATAACAAGCAAGGTGTTGAAGTTTGCGGACGACACAAAAGTGTTTAGGAAAATTTAAAGTGATGCAGATAGACAGCATTTACAAGACGATCTTAATAAGTTGATAGAATGGTCTGAGAAGTGGCAAATGTTGTTTAATTTTGGAAAGTGTAAGTGCCTCCACACAGGACATGGGAATGAAGATGCACAATATACAATGGGTGGTACTGTACTAAATACTACCTTAAAGGAAAAGGACTTAGGGTTAACTATTAGTGCTGACATGAAGGTATCAGAGCAGTGTGGAATTGCAGCAGCGAAGAGAAACCAAATTCTTGGATTAATTAGGCGAAATATAGTGTACAAAGAAAAAGAACTAATAATACCGCTGTATAAAACAATAGTTAGGCCTCACTTAGAATATTGATACAAGCAAGGAGGCCATATCGCAAGAAGGATATTGATATGCTAGAAAGAGTACAAAGGAGAGCAACCAAAATGATACCAAAACTCAGGAATATTAGTTATGAAATGCGTCTAAAAGAATGTGGTTTAGACATTAGAAACCAGAAGATTGAGAGGAGATCAGATTGAGGTGTTTAAAATATTGAAGGGATATGAAAATATTGACAGAAATATTTTTTTCACAGTCAAGGAAGAGAGAAGGACTAGAGGACATGGAGTTACATTAGCAAAGAAGCAGTGTAGACTAGATATTAGAACATTTTCATTTTCACAAAGAATAGTAAACGAATGGAACAGATTATCAGCTGATTGTGTAGGTGCTAGTAGTGTTAATATATTTTAAAATAAAATCGATATATACCTAAGACGGGCGGGGTATACTTAGATAGATAGGTTGGACTCTCGATAAGCCAAATGGCTTCCTAGTCCACCTGCCATCTAGAGTTGAATCTCTATGTGGCAATCTTGTTAAATCTTGTTAAATCTTGTTAATTGGGTCGCGGTGGGGAATCCCTGTATTTATGGTGTATGTAGACACCCTTTTTTATTTTAGCTGCCGCCTTTGCCGTTCGTATAGCAAATGACAAGCTATGATGAATGTAAAGGATATCCATTGTAAACATTAAAAATAATAAGTTGAGAGTGGGCGTGTCGGGAGCATCAACGAACTTAGGGACCATCCCGTAAATATTTCAACTGGCGTAAATTACGCCTACTAAATACATGGTGCAGCCTAAGCGCAACTATGGAGCAGACTCGTGAAACACAACTAGCGCAACTTTACGATGTTTTAGGCTTTCGACGAGTTATCGCCCACTACGACGTCGTAAGCAGGGTCTATGAAACCGGCCCCAGGGCTATATTCTAGAAACAAGACGTGCCTTGGGAACCAGGAACAAAGAGAGAATACAGAACAACTATTGTTGGGTATCATTTCGACAAAACACCTAACCATAATGTAGTATAGTTTGTTTTCATGTTTGTGCAATTACCTCGCCATATTACGTATTAGTAGTGTGTGTCACATTATATGCATATATACCTGTTTCAGGTTATTCACGACGTGTTGTATGAACAGAACATTTAGTGCACCTGTCCACCACTTTCAATTTACCATTGCTAGGCGATGCACAATAATGTTATGGGGATTGAGTACCCTAGCCTTTCTGTTTATATAATATGCATGTGTATGACAATCAAGTTCGTAATTACGCCATTACTATGACACTTGCTACCAGCTGTGATTGTCACGCACACGGAGGGGTTATTTGGCATTAAACATGCTTATGATTACTGTACTGAATCAGTGGAATGGTAATTTTTCACTCATACATGTTTCACAGTTATCACTGATATGTAGAGAAACTGGCTCAGGCTCCACACCAGCTCATAACTAAAACAAATAGTCAACATTTTATTGGGATATTAAATTTAATGACAGGACACGCGGGCATGCGAAACAGCTAAATATATTCTAAAACGTGAACATGTAAATAAAGGGCCCAGTTTCATGAAGCGTACTTAAGACGTCGTAGCGGGCGATAACCCGTCGAAAGCCTAAAACGTCGTAAAGTTACGCTAGTTGTGTTTCACGAGTCTGCTCTGTAGTTGCACTTAGCTGCACCATGTATTTAGTAGGCGTAACTTTACGCTAGTTGAAATATTTACGGTATGCTCCCGAAGTTGAAATATGTACGGTATGCTCCCGACACGCCCACTCTCAACATAATTATGTTTAATGTTTACACTGGATATCCTTTACATTCATCATAGCTTCCGACGAAGGTGGCAGCTAGAAAGAAAAAGGTTGTTCAGACACAGCACAAATACAGGGATTCCCTACAGCGACCTAACTAGGTCAATACTACGTTGATTTAGCTGCGTGAATGCTAAATTGGTCTCATGAAATCGGCCGTAAGCGGCATTGACTATTCGTTGTTAGCTGTTTAGATAAGTGCTCATGCAAGGCCTACTCCACCTATTGCGACATCCATGTTGCATTACGTCACGTAAATTACCGTCTGGAATACACGAGTGGCGTCTAGAGACGTCGCGAAATTAGGTCAATGCGATCACGTATACAGTGTAAAGGTAAACAAGGCCACTTGTGCGATTTAGTAGTTTATCTTTGCTAGCAGCGTCTGTCATGGTCGTGACTGTAACGACCGTATATCTTCCTGCTGTCTTCTTTTCTACACCAATTACATAAATGATTACCGCAACGTATAAAATAATAACAATAGTTTATTTATGTGTAGATTGATTCATAGGTAATGACAAAATATGTATTCACACGCGCGCACGCCTACACACACATACACAAACATGTGCGCGCACACGCACTCACGGACGCACGCACGCACGTACGCACATACGTACGCGCGCGCACACCACGCACACGCACACGCACACGCACACGCACACGCACACGCACGCACACGCACACGCACACGCACACGCACACGCACACACACACACACCAGCACGCACGCACGCACGCACACACACACACACACACACACACACACAATATCAAACACTATATTACAAACCCAAAAAAATTATATAAAACATAAACTATCATTACATGCTCAAAGGCAAAGCTAATACAAACTATAATTCTGTGTTGACGCCGGCAACCGCTGTATTGGGGTAAACCAGCTATGTTTCGTTCCCGACCACCATCCAACGATCTGGCACAAAGTCATGGCTCATGCACGTCTCAACGGGTCACAGACTTGCCTTCTGAACGCATCCACGTTGTCTCTCAACGTCGTTTCATTGTTGGCACCGCTTCTGTAAAAATCTAATACATTTCTAGGTAAGTTTTCAAAGGCGTATTTTTCAAAGTCGTCCAGACAGACCATTCGTTTTGACGCGGCCATCATAGCGCGTGTAGAGCCTTCTGCACGAGTGACCTACGTCTGAACGCGCAGCTAGGGCCTTCTATAAATAACCACAACAAAATGTAAACACGTTCAACGTGCATTCACGTGTCCCATATAAGCTGCAAACGGCTTGCGTTGTTTATCTATGCTAGCAATGGCTGAGTGGTGGTGTCTAGTGTCTAATTACTGTATTGGTGGTCACAGGTTGTGTAGTTGTCAATCAGAAAAGGCGTTTTTACTTACAAGTTGAAGGCATTTCCCCCGATGTTTTAACCGGCCCAATTATCCTGATTTATCCCAATCTTACTCAATCCTGTCCTATCATAAGTTATTACCACAACCCTATCATAAGTTATTACCACAGCCCATTGCTTCTTACATGTTAGAAGAAAAAAACAGTGTATTCACCCTTGTTCTATTTCGTTGTCAACCGTGACATGTAAATTATATTGTATCTGTATTGATCCGCTCGGGAATCTCAAATGTCCAAAACGTAAATTTAAACGAAGGATTGTATTGCAAAACATATTCGTTTGCACTGTGTGTTCTACTACCGTTTAGGTTAATGTAATTGCCTCGTTTCTTTGCCACATAAAACTCACTTTGTTCGCAGTCGTCATTATGAATTATGCACCGTGAATTATGCACCGTGTAGATAAAAGAAGGTGACCCATAATACTTTGAGTATAGCCTAAAGGAACCAATCCCAGCACACATCAGTGCAAACGAAACGTCATTTCCGCTTACACTGTTAGTTACAGTACGACGAAATTGAATTTGGTGGTCATTTTTAGAGATGGCCACCAAACTTTGAAAGAAAAACAAATTCATACCAGTCATTCACCAGAACAGGAAAGCTTACGAGACCATAAGCACCTGTGGTAGACACCTTTTGCTGTAGGTAAGTGTCACTTTCTTTACTAATTTTCTCATTTGGCAATCCTAAGAAGCATGTACTACTTAACACACGCATTATGGAGCAGTTAACAATGAGGTAGTCTGTATGCAGCTTGGAAAGTTCACCAAGTTAACTTTGACGTATTTCACTGTTGCAGAACATACAAAGCCACTATAGGGATCTACTGTTATAATTATGTAGCACGCACTGAGTGCCTTAAATTGTGGCCAGATAGACTACTAAACCTAAACAAAACGGTGATGGTTTAGTAGTTGTGCTAGACGACTCACACAACTACACATTATCATGATCACACTGTTGTAGGTACGCTCGCATTACGCGTTCACTTTACATACTGTACACCCACGTGTACACGCACATATGTTCACGCACACGGCGGTATACGAGAATGGTCTTATGAAGAGTCGCTTAATTTCCGACCGGGAGGGGGCGACACTGTACGTGTGACAGGACTTACTCGCGCAACTATAGTGACGCCTTCTAGCGGTAATTGACGGATACCTATGTCTGATTATGATCCAAACTTCCCAGTAAATAAATAAATAAACTGCAAAATTAATTCGAAACATCACAGTATATATTCATCCAATTTGGTGACAGCGGACTACTTATAAAGGGTGTCTCCTGGTTTATCTCAGTTGTCTGTAGCCGGGAATTGAATTGTGTGTGTGTGTGTGTGTGTGTGTGTGTGTGTGTGTGTGTGTGTGTGTGTGTGTGTGTGTGTGTGTGTGTGTGTGTGTGTGTGTGTGTGTGTGTGTGTGTGTGTGTGTGTGTGTGTGTGTGTGTGTGTGTGTGTGTGTGTGTGGGGTGTGGGGTGTGTGTGTGTGTGTGTGTGTGTGTGTGTGTGTGTGTGTGTGTGTGTGTGTGTGTGTGTGTGTGTGTGTGTGTGTGTGTGTGTGTGTGTGTGTGTGTGTGTGTGTGTGTGTGTGTGTGTGTGTGTGTGTGTGTGTGTGTGTGTGTGTGTGTGTGTTTGTGTGCGTGCGTGCGTGCGTCGCGCGCGTGTATTTGAGTAGATACACGTTGAAATTGTCTGCACGATTATGTAGACACTGACGTACGATAATGTGTTCATTCAATAGGCTGTATGTAACCGAATAACATGTCGTATATCTAAAATGTTGTTCCAATTTCAGCATATCATATTAATAATTAACTTTAACATAACTACGTAATACGTAGTATGTACGATACACACACACACACACACACACACACACACACACACACACACACACACACACACACACACACACACACACACACACACACACACACACACACACACACACACATATAACACACATATATATATATATACATACATATTTTAATATATATATATATATATACATATTTTTAATATGATATGATGAAATTGAAACAACATTGTAGATATACGACATTTTATTCGGTTACGTACAGCCAAGTGAACAAACGCATTATCGCTCGGCAGTGTCTACATGTCATGTAACGACGGTGTTCGTGCCTTGAAAGATGTTAGCTGTAATCTCCCGATGTCGTACTCTATAGATACATAAATATATAAATAAAGTGGAAATTAACAATTAATTAGTGTAATTAACTCGACAAGTTATGAATTACATCTAGTTAGAATAACCCAACACATCGCTTAATAATCGGACGAAACCTAGTAGTCCATTTTTTCACAATTAAATTAAAGTAATTATTTCAAATAACTCAAATAACAATTTACCTATGATTTATTTAACAGTTAATTTCAATGTAATGGGACATAAAAGAACACTTTTCTAACTTGTGGCTAACTGGTGTGGCTAATGATCATGATTCATGGCTAGACATTTAAAGTAGCAAAACTACACACATCACATGTTTCTAAAACATGAAAGTAACTGTCGACAGTACAACTTAAATGTGGTATTGTTGGGTTTTGTTAATTGTTTTCATGTTTATGCCTTGTGACGTTGCCTTGAGATAATCCATCCAATTAATAATTGACGACGCCAGTCGCGACTGCGTAAGCTGTGAGAACAGCAAGTACCCACCACAACATGAAGAATGGTGTTACGCATTTTATAATGATCCTTATAATGACCCGTACTCGTCCGTAACATTGAGTGGTACGTTTGTTTGAAACAGTTTTAAAATATGACAATTTCACCGCGGACAAACAAAGACATGGTTTTGCAAAGCGATCAGCCAGGCGTACTGCTGACTGACACTGACGTCATCAATAGCAATGACTCTTGGCGCGTGAGGATGGGTGACTCGGATAGAATTGCAGCTATGAATACATTTGTGCTTGACTTACTTATGCGTCACACAGGAGGCTGGTCAGCCAGAATGCCTGCTGTGCTAACCGCAATGGATAATGACGCCATAACTCTTGGGTGACACTTTTTGGCCAAGTAGTTAGACAACCTTTAACTCTTTACATAAAGTGAGGCTATATATTATAAGGACAACCACTTATAGGTGTGTGCGGGGGGTATTTAACTCGGTCTGTTAGGCGGTCTGCTGCTCGCCTAATACTGTATGTCGCCACTCTTCATAGAAGAGCGTGTTTGCCACTTTTTATACGTATGCCTATATTTTCCAATGTGTAGGCCCCATGATTAAAATATGCGACATTATATTTTGTTTTATCATAATTACCGTTGAACACTACCAGTGGTCGTTGTATTTCTACATATGCGTCTCTGTTTGTGCATGGTACATGTGCTTGGATGTTTGTGAATACGAGTCGTACTACATTCAATTCGCATAAGGTTCAATGTGCTACTTGTCCCTTTGTGGTCAAGCAGGAGACACATTCATTATGAAAGAGCCAGGGCACACGCGCTAGAAAAAAAGTGTTTGTATTAAAATTGTAAGCAAGTCCGTAACTCAAGAAGTCTTCAGGGGGGTGTTTGCGCCTAGCACAGAACAACATAATGACACCAAACAAGACGTATGCAGGGCGAATATTTACAACTGCACAGTAGCATAAATCCGCTGTAGCTGTTGTAACTTTCACATAAAATAGACGTGTGTAAAAAGAAATACGTTATAGTAGCAGAGGTGACAAAATATACAAATAACGATCCCCAGTAAATCCGCTTAGCTTTTAACTTTCACATAAAATAGACGTGTGTAAAAAAAAACGTTGTCGATGAAATACCGATCCCCAGTACAAGTGTCGCCATTTCCTATCAATACCCACGTCCCGTCCCCGTCCCCGTCCCCGTCCCTGTCCCTGTCCCCGTCCCCTTGTCCCTCTGTCCCCGTCCCTCCCTGTCCCTGTCCCGTCCCGTCCCGTCCCCGTCCCCGTCCCCGTCCCCGTCCCCGTCCCCGTCCCCGTCCCCGTCCCCGTCCCCGTCCCCGTCCCCGTCCCCGTCCCCGTCCCCGTCCCCGTCCCCGTCCCCGTCCCCGTCCCCGTCCCCGTCCCCGTCCCGTCCCTGTCCCGTCCCCGTCCCTGTCCCTGTCCCTGTCCCTGCCCCCGCCCCCTGTCCCTGCCCCCTGTCCCTGTCCCCGTCCCGTCCCCGTCCCTGTCCCTGTCCCCGTCCCCGTCCCTGTCCCGTCCCGTCCCGTCCCTGTCCCGTCCCTGTCCCCGTCCCTGTCCCCTGTCCCCGTCCCCGTCCCCGTCCCCGCCCCCTGTCCCTCGTCCCTGTCCCTGTCCCCGTCCCTGTCCCCGTCCCTGTCCCGTCCCTGTCCCTGTCCCTGTCCCTGTCCCCGTCCCTGTCCCCGTCCCTGTCCCTGTCCCCGTCCCTGTCCCTGTCCCGTCCCCTGCCCCCTGTCCCCGTCCCTGTCCCCTGTCCCCTGTCCCCTGTCCCTGTCCCCGTCCCCGTCCCTGTCCCTGTCCCCTGTCCCTGTCCCTGTCCCCTGTCCCCTGTCTGTCCCTGTCCCTGTCGTCCCTGTCGTCCCGTCCCCGTCCCTGTCCCTGTCCCCTGTCCCCGTCCCTCTGTCCCGTCCCCTGTCCGTCCCGTCCCCGTCCCCGTCCCGTCCCTGTCCCCGTCCCTGTCCCCGTCCCCGTCCCTGTCCCCGTCCTGTCCTGTCCCCGTCCCGTCCCTGTCCCCGTCCCTGTCCCTGTCGTCGTCCCTGTCCCCGTCCCCGTCCCTGTCCCTGTCCCTGTCCCCGTCCCTGTCCCCTGTCCCGTCCCTGTCCCCTGTCCCCTGTCCCCTGTCCCTGTCCCCGTCCCTGTCCCCGTCCCTCGTCCCCGTCCGTCCCCGTCCGTCCCTGTCCCCGCCCCGTCCCCTGTCCCTGTCCCCGTCCCGTCCCCGTCCCGTCCCTGTCCCCGTCCGTCCCGTCCCCGTCCCTGTCCCCGTCCCCGTCCCCGTCCCCGTCCCTGGCCCGTCCCCGTCCTGTCCGTCCCCGTCCCCGTCCCCGTCCCCGTCCCCGTCCCCGTCCCCGTCCCTGGCCGATATTAACCGTAACCGGTCATCAGCGTCATTCTGAGGACATAGAGACTTTACGTAACACTGGACATTTGAAATTTTAAAACATATCACAGACAATGATGAAGGCGTGAATACTATTTAAGAAGGGATTGCCATAACGCTAATGTAGCATTTGCGATCGTTAAGCAGAAACCATTTTACAGAAAGGACATTTTATTCGGCTGGGTACAGAAATTAGGACGAATTCAAAGTCCGTGTTGTTGTTGTCGTTGCTGACACGACCCATCCTGTTATGTCCCGTTTTGTTGTTGCTGTTGCCATGTTGTTGTTGTCCGAGACGGGGATGGCTTCAGCTTTACCCACTGCTATTTCTGCAAGAATAAGACAAGAGTATCGACATTATTTTTAGTTTATTTCATAGCATAGTGTCAGCAAACCTGAACACTTCACTGACGCTTGAGTCGATTACTAAAACCTAATGTCAGTATAGTCATATATTTAACAGAATAATCGTGAAATTAATCATCGTTAAATTTATTAGCGCTTTTCATTTTGATATAGTTCAATAGGCGATAATTACTTATCACCAATAGCTTACCTTTCACGGCTTAGCACACTTGCAGATTGGACAACCGATGTGATTACGTACAAAGCCGTACATGCATTTAAGCAAGCATTTCTCCATGGTTTTACATATCGCTTTGCATGTCCTGCGGCACTCCTGTTCTGTGCTGAATCGGTTCCTGTTTCCTTCTCCGCCGCAGTAGAGGAACATTTCGCAAGCACACGTCTTCCAGTTGAAATACCAACGGTTCTTCGGTCCATAGCACACGATCAAATTAGGACCACCGTCATGAGGCAGGTAGCAGAATCGAGGTCGACAGGCTACATTCGAGATGGTATGAAACAGAACTGTGTTAACATTTGCAGACAATGTTTACAATTGGGAACAAGAACAGGAACAGTTATGTTCACAACATGGAACATGATCAGGAACAGGAACAGTACTGTTCACAACAGGGAACATGAACAGGAAACGTAATGTTCACAATTCGGAAGAGGAACAGTACTGTTCACAATAGTGAACAGGAACACTACTGTTCAACATAGGGAACATGAACAGAAAGTGGAACATTTATGTTCACAATAGGGAACATAAAGAGGAACAGTACATATTTTTAGTCCCGAATATACAATACAGACTTTTCGATACCAAAACAAAAATATTACAATATATTGTAGTCGAGTCGAGTCGAGTTGAAGGAAACCAGACACTAAGGATATGATATCTGGTGATTAATTCTCACAATGGAGAAGAAATTCCTAGTAAAACTACTAACTGTCGCTGTCGTAAGAGCCGCACTGTGAATGAGTTGAATGGTTATTTAATTGTTATCAGAAATTTAAATGCCTAAAACAATTAGTGAGTCGTTGCCGGAAGATAATTTGGTATAATATCATGACGATATGATAAGGATGACAGTGATAAATAAATACACAAATTGACTGTTGTGTCGTCTCTTTTTTAAAGTAGCTTTAAGTTGAGCTCAGACATGTACTTTATTCCTTGATGATTTATATATTCTACCTTTACTACTTATTTAAATACTTTTGAAAGGTGGATCTGGGTAAGCATTATACCTTCGCTAACTTATAATTACACCAGCTTTTTCTTGACGTTTCTTATATCAAATCAATAGACCAAGGCAATTAAACCGCAGTTTATAATGACAATACAAGGTACCAAACAATCGTATGGATTTTCTTATAACACCTGTTATCCTGCAGGTCCTATTTGATACGTTGTAGGTGTGGCCTTGCCATTAATTGGTTATGAAAATGAAGCTAATTTTCTTTACCAAAGTTTGTATCATATATTTATAGATTTCATAGGTTTACCACATCATTGTTATTTTTACACATATCTATACGGGCTATGTAGTTATCACGCAACCGTATTTAGCATTTTCTTTTCGTGATTTCGAAACA
>JAODUO010000507.1:292500-296527 GCA_025642075.2 Ridgeia piscesae
CTCGCGCGGTTTAGCACACTTACAGATTGGACAACCGATGTAATTATGCACAAAGCCGCACTTGCATTTAAGCAAGCATTTCTTCATGGTTTTACATACCGCTTTGCACGTCTGCGGCACTCCTGTTCTGTGCTGAATCGGTTCCTGTTTCCTGTTCCGCCACAGTAGAGGAACATTTCGCAAGCATCCGTCTTCCAGTTGAAATACCAACGGTTCTTCGGTCCTTTGCACCATATCAAATTAGGACCACCGTCATGAGGCAGGTAGCAGAATGAGGTCGACAGGCTACATTCGAAGTGGTATGAAACAGAACTGTGTTAACATTTCCAGACACTGGTCACAATTGGGAACATGAACAGGAACAGTACTATTCACAATAGTGAACATGAACAGGACGAGGAACAGTTATATTCACTATAGTGAACATGATCAGGAACAGTTCTGTTCACAATAGGGAATATGAACAGGAACAGTACGTATTTATTAGTACCAAATATACAATACAGACTTTTCGATACAAAAAAAACAATACAATATATTGTAGTCGAGTCGACCAAACACTAAGGATATGTTATCTGGTGATTAATTCTCACAATGGAGAAGAAATTCCTAGTAAAACTACTTACTGTCGCTGTGAATGAGTTGAACGATTATTTAATTGTTATCAGAAATGTAAAGTCGTTGCCGGAAGATAATTTGGTATAATACCATGACGGTATGGCGTGTCGTCTCTTTTATAATTATTATAATGACGCCAGCTTCCTCTTGACTATCAATAGACCAAGGCAATTAAACCGCAGTTTATAATGACAATACAAGGTAACAATCGTTTGAATTTTATTATAACAACTGTTATCCTGCAGATCCTATTTGATACATTATGGGTGTGGCATTGCCATGTTAATTGGTCATTTTCTTTGCCAAAGTTGCTATCATATATTTATAGATTTCATAGGTTTACCACATCATTGTTATTTTTACACATATCTATACGGGCTATGTAGTTATCACGCAACCGTATTTAGCATTTTCTTTTCGTGTTTTCGAAACATGTAACCAGCCGTCAAGATTATGGTTTCTATCATTAAAACGTCATATTTGCTTTACTATTAATGTGTGTTTTGATTCTTCAGTGTTTGTGTTTTTCTAATACTCCTCATTTTGCTGAACCAAAATGGTAGTTGTATTTCTTTGTCTAAATGAAGGCTTGTGATGTTGGATGTCAATATCAAAACATGCCACACAAGCAATGTCATAACACGCGCGAATCACACTTATTTTGAACACGCCGTGGTACACCGTTTTAACGTTTACACAAAATATATTGCCTCTCCGATAATACAACAGGGTTCATGGTTTTTCATTTAAAGTACGCTACCCATCACTTAGTACTCATGGGCATTGATGCCTGTGTGATGAATGTAATTTAATTTCGCCAAGTAAGCAGCAGAGAAGGCGTATATTTTGAGACATGTACCACTACTCAGCAGGACATATGCTTTGTTAACTTTCACTAGAACGCCACACCTGCGTATCGTTAGCTATATAACGTAGCTGCAATAAAAGACCTGACGTAAATTACATCAACAAACAGTGTGGTATCCCATGGCTCTTTGTCTACCTGTCAGTCCGCCCGCCCGCCCGCCCGCCCGCCCCCCCCCGCCCGCCCGCCCGTCCGTCCGTCCGTCCGTCCGTCCGTCCGTCCGTCCGTCCGTCCGTCCGTCCGCGGCTTGTTTCCTCCGTCCGTCCGTCCGCCTCCTGCCTCCTCCGTTGGCCTCCTCCTGTGCCGTCCGCCGTCCTCCCCGTCCCCGTCCTCCGCCGCCTCCTGTCCTCCTCCCCCCTCCCCTTTCCCCTCCCCGTCCTCCGTGTCCGCCCTCCTCCCCGCCCCGTTCGCCGTCCCCGTCCGTCCGTCCTCGTCCGTTGTCCGTCCGTCCGTCCGTCCGTCCGTCCGTCCGTCCGTCCGTCCGTCCGTCCGTCCGTCCCCGCCCGCTCGCCCATCCTCAGGTTTGGGGTTTACGATGGGCGTTTTCAATAATGGTTGCGAATTTCGTACCACACTGTCAAAAACGATAGCGCAAATTTTACCAAACTAAGACAACATATACTCGTGAGTGTCTATACTTGTTGAATTAAAATATAAATATGGAACACTTACATATATTGGCACCAGTTGCGGCCACCAGGCCGATGAGCATGACACACCAAAGAAAAACCACTGCACTGCAACTAATAAACAATGACCATGAAATAATTGAACACCAACTGGACAAAATAATTAGTTCATTACATATCAAGAGCATGAAGTGAATAAGAAGACGCAGTCCATAGGCTAACACAGACTGCATAACTATCTAGGCAAGCAGGGTACATACATAAATACACACATACATACTTACAAACATACATACATACATGCATACATATATACGTACATACATACGTACATATATACATGCATACATACATCCATACAAACATACACACACATACGTACGTACATGTACATACATACATATATACGTACATACATACGTACATTAACATTCTACACCCAAAAACATACCCTCATACACACACACACATTTTTTATTAAAATAATATATTTTATATATATATATATATATATATATATATATATTATAAAATATTATTAAAAATTTTGTCAATATTAGCCCCCGCAACCGCGGTATCTTTTTCTTCTCATCTTGTCCCCTCGCGCATGCGTATCCGATGGTTCCGGTACAGCAGTTTCTGCCAACAAACCTCTCTGCTGGTGATCTGCATAATATATTTATAACACTTGAGTGGACTTATCAAAGACCGACCGCGCGGCGTCACGCAGTGTAGACGCGATTAATGAGAAACGCACACAAAGACAATGTCTTCTGCCGTCGACTGCTGGAAGACCTGTTTGCACAGGAACATGTTGCTACCGTGAGTGGTAAGCACAGCCAAGCGCCAAAAATTCCTTCACGTGAATGGCAAAACATATACAAACACAGGAATTGGCTCATTTTCGGAATTAAATGCTACTAGAAAGAAACCAAATCTTGCAAAACACAATAAAACTATCAAGTACGAAATAAAGGAGTGTTTGACTATTTAAAAAATACAAACCCCAGCATTATTTTTTTGGGTTTGTTTATAGAACAGGAAGTGACGTATTTTGTAAGACGTTTTATAAAGAAAATCCTTCGACATAATGTTGATATTATTGTTAAAATGGTTTACCTGTTATATGCCACTTATCATTTTTGATGAAAAGTGTTCACAGGGGTAGACACATATAAGTGTTTCACTTCATGTCTACTCCTTTTCAATACATATTTCTTAATTGTATTTATTTCCTTGCTTTTAATTTTAAGGCTTTTTTAAGGGGGAAAAATTGAATTGAATTGAATTGAATATATATCGAATTTTATATGACCAGGAAAAAGTACATAAATTATGTAAAGCATTAGATAACCAATGTATATCGCATATTACCACATGGACGTCTTACAAAGGGGCGTTCGGGAAAAAATTTAAAAATAAACACAAATTTCCATTCTACCATTTTAATATATTTTCCTCGACTACGGCGTTCCTTTTTCACCTAATAAACATCCTTAAAAATAATAATCTACCAACATTACATACTTCCTTACAAAATTCAACATACCTTTTCTTCCTTACCATATCAAAATACATACATACATACAACTTCCATACCTACTTCCAACTACATACATCTTAAAAAACTAAACTAAAAACAAATAAAACTACTAAACATACAACAAAATACATAAAAATTCATAAAAATCAAAAAATCTTAAACCTAATACTAAACTAATTACTAAAACAAATAAATATTTTTACATCACCGTCATATGAAAATTTCCCCAAATTTTTTAAATTTCCCCATACGAAATAAAAATTCCAATACAGAACATGGATAACATACGTACATACTAACCTTTTCATGTTTGCTTATATTGACTAGCCAGATCGCATTATGTGATTCAAGCTAAATGCTACAACACGAAAA
>JAODUO010000508.1:0-2500 GCA_025642075.2 Ridgeia piscesae
TAGCTCAGTTTAAAAAAATATTAAAAATATACCGTGACGCTGTGCTTGTCAAATTATGGTGACAAGTGCTGTAAATTATATGTTCTTATGTTTGGGCTGTGGTTGTTCAGCCGCTTCACTCCCCCTTTAAGAAGACGACGGTCGGCGACGTTTTGTTGGATCTTGTTCCATCAACTGGTGATATATGTCTACTTCATAATTACTTGTTGACCACAGATTTAGGTCTAAGCAGCTGCTACATCGCCAACTAAACGAAGACTCGAAGTTGTTGTGCCGTACTGACGTCACAGGAAGCTGACCGGCCTCAGCAGAGACTTAGAATGCCGCGCGCTTATAGGCCAGACCAAGCCAAACGAATACGTCACCGGTTAAGATGGTGGTGTCTAGGCCATCATGGATTTCGTTAGATTTTTAGACTTTAAGGTCATATTCTGAGTAAACCGCTGACGTTAAAAAATTGAGTATATGTGGAAATTGTTAGTTTGTATAAACTCTATTAAGTGTATGATACGAAACCGTTGCCTTTTTTGCCCTTTAAGGGAACGTAAAGAAAACTTTCCCAAAAAAGTTAGGAGAACGTTACCAGCTAACGTTATCGTAACATAGAAATAACGTTCTGCTAACTTTCTGCTAACCTGATTTTGTTAGCGTGTAATTCCTCAGCTGGAACTCCACACAACCCTGTTTTCCTCCGCTGGGCCCATTTCGCAAATGTTTAAATATACGAATCATCTCAGTGGGCCCGTTGATCACATGCAACATTAAAATTTCAATCCGATACAGGTAAAAACAAACGGAGACGAGGAAATAAGAACACACAAACGATCAAACAAAAACAAACATAATTAATTATACAAATAACAAATGTTTCATAATATAGATGGTGGACATGGAACGTTTTTTGTCCATCGTTTATTTTGTTGGTGTAATATGTTGTGTGGTATATGTGATTTGTGACCCTAATTTCTATCTACATGTATATTTAATGCAATTTTTTCTTTTCAATCTACTTGCAGGCACAATAGAGTGGCGAAAATGGTTGCTGCTAACTTCTATAGCCTACGTTTGTTTCATCGGAATATATAATGGTCGTCATTAATTGTCTGGCGGTCACAATTATCTCACAGATTATTCTGCGGCATATTTATGTAGATTTGTTTTATAAATATAATAAATACAATAAATATAAGTAAATGAATAATTAAAATGGAACCCTACACCGACTTGACCTAATCAGATTTGTGGCAACTTTGCCTTGAAAGTGCATAGCATATTGATACGTACGTGTATCCACAACTATTTCAAGCAGTTCGTTGCAGTCTTTAATAGCTCTTTTTTGTTTAATCGGAGCAGGAACAAGTTTGGAGTCGCCATCATTTGCTTGGTTTTTGAGCATTTTCTATAACATGGTAAATCTTACTATCTTAATTTCTGCTGTGCTATACTATTTTGAGTCTGTCGATCATAGCAGGCGTACTAGATGCATTTTGGTACTTGTTGACCAAAATCACTAGGGCGAATCTTCTCTATGTGAATATATATACGTGCTTATAAACATATATAGGTGTACGTGTGTATATGTATATTGCACACACCTATATGTTTGAGGTTTGGGTATACTTGTGTAAATATAATATTTTTAATCATTATTATTTATAGTCTTAATTGTAAAAAAATAATTTTCATGCAAAGATGGCATTGGTTTGATCAAAATAAACGAGTCTGAGTATTTAGGGAGCATGCTGATTCTTGTCAATGTTGCACTGTGAAGTAACACATAAGCAAATGTATTACCTCATTCACATAATATGTATATAATTCAAGAGTAATGTGTGTGTTTGTGTATGTATATATGCGTGTGTGCATGTGTGCGTGTGTGCGTGTGTGCGTGTGTGCGTGTGTGCGTGTGTGCGTGTGTGCGTGTGTGCGTGTGTGTTTTACTGTGTGTGTTTTACTGTGTGTGTGTGTGTGTGTGTGTGTGTGTGTGTGTGTGTGTGTGTGTGTGTGTGTGTGTGTGTGTGTGTGTGTGTGTGTGTGTGTGTGTGTGTGTGTGTGTGTGTGTGTGTGTGTGTGTGTGTGTGTGTGTGTGTGTGTGTGTGTGTTAGTATGTGAATGCGTGCGTGATTGAGTGCGTGCGTGGATGCGTGGGTGCGTTTTGTCTACGTCGATATTTTTTTGCTTAAAGCGGTCATATGCCTTCGAGGTATTTAATGTCATGCTAACAATATTATTGACAACTTCGTTGGTTGTCGATGGCAACTGATGCGCATAGCGAGTGTCGCTTGTACTGTATCCAAAATAACTAGTGTCATGATCACTACGCCGATGTCAGCTTCATTATTTTGAAAAGTATTACAGGTATCTTATTTCTTTTTCCGGTAAAATTGCATTAATGTATCGCTTTTCTGTTTACATTGCACCAATCCACTTTGTCCCCTTATATCGCTCACCCGTTTGACAGCATCTTTCGGTAATACACTCACTCAAGAAAGGTATCCAC